>JANHGO010002199.1:0-30958 GCA_024606505.1 Aquila spilogaster
GACACTCAGGAAATAAAGGGATTAAAAATAAGACAATCTTTTTATGTCCATTCAAAGTCATTATTGAGTTCCTTCATCCTGGGGGCTGCGGGGTGCCCGCGGGGCCCTCGGCGTGGAGGTGCTGCGCTGGGCCTCGTCCGTTGTGTGCAGCCTCGGCACGGAGCTGGGCTGCAACTGCGGGGCTGTGCGCGAGGCCTGGCTGCCCGGTTCGGCCTGGCTGCCCGGTTCGGCCTGCTTCTGCCTCCTGATGCCTCCCGTGTGCGTGGAGCGATGCCCGCGTGGCTGAGCCTCATCCCCGCAGCCTGCTGGCTGTGGGCAGCTGGCAGCACAGCTGAGCGCCCCGATGGCTTTGCCCTTGTTTATTTCAGTGCTGGCCGCTGTCGTTGAGCTTCAGGTAAATCTGCGTCCTCTGGCTGTGCGAAGGTGCACCTCTGGCTGCGTTCTGCAGGGTGTAGTGAGGGCTGGGTTTTCAGGTTGGGTATTGGGAAGAATTCCTTCTCAGGAAGAACAGTGAGGCAACGGAGCGGGCTACGCAGGGAGGTGGTGGAGTCACCATCCCTAGAGGTGCTTAAGGAAAGAGTAGATGTCATACTTAGGGATATAGTGGGCAGTGCTGGTGGTGGGTGGATGGTTGGATTAGATGATCTTAAGAAGTCTTTTCCAACCTCAGTGATTCTGTGCTATGTTTCTGGGGCATCCCCCTGCCCAGCGCTTGGCTGCACGCAGCCTGACAGCACAGAGACAAAAGAGAGAGGGGCACTGTGATGGAGCACAAAGGGGCTGCCAGCCATGGGCGTAGTGCTGAGTGAGGCAGGAGGCACTCATGGGGCTGCTGGGGCCCTCTGCTTCGCCTTCTCGCAGCAGCACGGTGTGGCAAGCAGGAGGTGTGCGGTGGTCCTGCGAGGATGGGTAGGATGGCGAGCAGTAGCAGGATGAGCTATATTTAGGTGATAGTGTCATTAAACACGTGACCGGTTGGAGATAAGCAAAATGAGAACGGGCATCAAGGAAAGATACTGCTGTGTTGTGTGTTTCTACCTAAAAAAAACCCTTTTCTTTCCCTAAAGAAACCACAGTTTGATCGCTGCGGCTTTCAGATGAACGTATCCGTGTACTGTTGTTGCAGCACAGATTTGCCCAAAGTGGAGCGTGTTTTCTGACACCCAAAGCCACCTCGGTTTGGGGGAGCAAATGTGGATTAAGGAAATGGTGTTGGATTCTTAAATCCCAAAGTGCACGTTCTGACTTTGGTCGCTGGATATCTGTGCCCTTGTGCAACATTAAGGATAGCTGGGCTGGGGAGGATCAGAAGGCAGTTACATAAATAAATGGTCTTCCTTTTTCTTTCCTTTTTGTGGTCTTGCTGCTCTGGCGTAGGCATCTCTGCACTCAGGTAATAGACCCTGGGGAGAAGTTTCCTAAGTGCTTGTAGAATTCAGGTGTACTTACCGTATTGATTTTTCCATTTGAAAAGCTGCCCAACAACTGAACTGCGAGGCATTGTGTACAAGCTGCGCTGCAGTGTGGGATTACTAAAAACAAACCTGACGCTGCTGGAAACATACGGGGCTTGCCATTTTGTGGTGATAAGTGAGGGGTTTTGGGCTGTCTGCTGACCCAGCCCCTTTGCGTTATGGCACCAGGTAAGCATGACGTCCTTGTCTGGGCTGGGAGGGGAGCAAACCGTAGGCACCACGTGGTTGTCCTGGGCCTGAAGTTTGTTGGCTTTTGGCCGCTGTTGCCAGCTGTGCCTGTGGGTACATCTTCTGGCTGAGGCTCTGACTCTCGAGCATCTTTGGCTGTGAGTTTGTTTGATGCCTTCAGGAATGTTAACCCGGCCTGGTGCTGCAGACCATGGGTTGCAGAGGGCGCTTGTTGCCATCCAAAAAGCTGCTCTCTGTACCCAAACTGGGTTATAACCTGAGAGCTTTCCTGTGTTTTATTTAAACTATGGGAGTTGAATTATTTTTTTTCAATTAGGAAATATGTAAGCTAATAGTTCTTACTGTTGCCTCTAGAAGCTGGATGCTTTTGTTCTCTCCTGTTGGATGCGGAAGGCAGGCTGATGCTTAAACCTCAGCACACAATTCCTGGTGTTAATAAGTAGTAGAAACTTTCTGTTGAATTAGAGCTGACTCTTGGTACAAAGGCCCACTGGCTGTTCCACCTGAACAAGTTTTTCTGAGCCTTTGGTTCCTGTCTTAATAGTCATTAGTGACATCATGACATTCACATGAGTGAAAAGGAGCCAGGATTTCTTCTCTCTGTACTCCTTTCCTCCCTTCCTTGGCCACTTTCCCAATTCAGAACATTGGGAAATAATTGTTGCCAAGTAATGTAAAACCCAGACAGTCCTGGAAGGGAACACTTCCCTTTCCAGAGAGGTGTGCCAGCCCTGTCCTGTGTGACCCCAGTCCTGTCACACAGTGAACCTGCAGAGCAGTTCCTCTGGCTCCTGGAGCCACCCCGCTTGTCTTCATGGTGCTGGCTGAGTGCTGGATGTGATGTGTAGCTCAGAAGCTGTGTTGCTAGCTGCTGGGAGCACCTGATGCTTTTTCTAACAAATGAGCAGAGGTTCAGACTCAGCTGAATTTTAATGTCAGGGTTCCTCAGGTGGAGGTTATATTCCTTCTGCACGCTCGAGCTGCCTTTGGGTTCTTTGCAGAAGTGCTTGTCTGAATTGGGTGGTAGTGAGCATAGGGTGCTTTAAAATGCTGCTGTCTTCCTCCCTCTGCCTCTCACCTGGAAGCCTAGCTGCTCTGCCTTTCATCCTTTCATTTTCCCAAAGCCTGTGCAGGGCAGATATGCCTCTTCTGCACGTGGGGGAAGCGGAAAGCGCAGGTGTTGTGTTTCAGCACCTTATCGGAAGGCCTTCAGCAGGGCAGGCTGCTGAATTCCTGCCTTGTGCTCTACTCTGCCTCAGGGAAGAAGTGCTTGCGGCAGCACCCAGGTGTGAGGCTGTGTCCCAGCAGTGCTCTCTGGTTTACATGGCAGCCTGTAGGGACCCCATGGGGTTGTTGGGGAGTATTTAGCTTCCAAACCACTTGGTTCGGATGGCTCTCAGTCTGTTCAGCTTTACTTTGCAGCCCAATTCAAACTATCTGGGGCTCCCCAGGCACAAATCCCATGGCTCACTAGCTGGAAGCATTCTGATGCTATCTCCTCGAGTCTGAATTCAACTCTGTTTCATCCCACACAGCCCTTCTGTTCCTTCTCACTCTTCGCTGCCGAGATTTCTTGACCTCAAGCATTGAGATATGAACATCAGGTTGCAGGAGAACTTTCTGAAGGTGTTATTCCCACGTAATTTCAATATTTGCATGAATATTTTACTTCTTGTCTGAATCCAACGCTGTAGGTCTGTGTTTTCAGCTCTCTGTCCCCTTGCAGCCACCACCAGCCCTCCCTGGGCTCCCAGACGCCAGTCCTCGCTAGTGACCTCCTTGTAGCTGCGGGATGAGAGCATGGAGAGCCTTAAACCTTCTGTCTCTAACCCTGGCCAAGGTGTCTGCTACCTAAAGCACAGTGATGTAGAGCGCTTAAGTTCCAGCAGGTGACAAGAGGCAGTTCTGTTGTGTGTGGGTACAGCTCTTTCTCCAGAGCCAGCACTAAGTGCTGCTCAGTGTAGCACTGAGATTCAGCACCCATGAACCAATAGCACTGCTTTGTATCACTTGTGAAGCTGTATCCAGCCCTCTTCTTGCATCTGATGTTTCAATCAGTCTCCCAGGGGTGCTCTGAAACCACCTGACATCCACAGCCATTAGAGATGGGAGGGGAGAGAAAGGGCTTACTGGAATTGGTGTAGTTCTGCATAAAACAGGAGCCACGTCAGCGGGTGATGGTTCTGCCTGCGAGTGCTCATCACAAGGTCACATACCCTCGAGTTGGTTTTTTGCTTTGATTTGTTTGATGCTTGCCATATCGACTTGGGGATCATCATTAATATTTTACTACAAAATGGACTCCTGCGCAACTCGGACTGAAAAGTATGTGCTGTTACTGTATGGAGAGTTATTTTGTGTGCACAGTGAACTGATAATTTGGGAGTGCAAGTGGCCACCTGGGCTCAGCAATTAATTAGAGCTCTTCCAGCCCCAATCAGGAGTGTTATTTTTAAAGTGGACAAAACCTCTCCCTGAGCAGGCAGTTCTGTGATTCACTGCACTCACTGCCCATGTGCTGGGTTAGCTAAAAGGGAAGGGGGAAAGGCAGCTCAATTAGTAATGCTCTTAGGACTAGCACACAACCTAAGGTGCACTAAAAGCTTTAGGAGGAATCAATCAGAGCCCGTGGCAGGCTTTGAGGTACCTGCATGAGAACGAGTGAGGCGTTTTGCTGAAGGTTTCTTATAAAGTTTCCCCTTCACATATGCTGTGCAGCTCCAGCAGAGGTTTCTGCAGGGAACTGGCTGTAAGCAGCTCTGTGAAGTTACTTTTTTTGGCTAAAATGCTTTGTTGAAGTTAAATGGTACAAGCTTGAAGTTGTTGAAGTTAAATGGTCGGATGCTTTTTGGGACAAGGTCTTGCTTATGCCAGCTGTCCTCAGCTCTCTCCTCGGAGCAAAGACACTATTTTTAATGCTCAGCATCTGTGTTGGTGCTGGGAGATAACAGGCGTTTGCGAAGCTCAGAGCCTCCTCTCCCGTGACTGTTTAATTGCTTGTGGGATTTCAGGGGCTCTGAAGGCGATGACACCTTCCTAAACACTCCCTGGGAGGAATCTGCCATGTTGTTTGCACGCTCCTTACTTCCCACTGTCAGCATCAAACTGGTGCTTTGGGCTGAGGCTTCTGCACTTGCTTTTGGTGTTGCCAGCAAGGCCTGGAGCTGAGATGTGAGATGACAATGTGGGTTTTTCCTTTTATGTGGTGCTCAGAGTGCTTAACATGAGGCTCAAGTTCTCAGCCTAGGTCCCACTCCGGAGGTCTTCAGAGCTGTGGCAAGGTAGGAGGATGCTAACTGTGTCCTGGAACAAAAAAACCTGCACGGAGGCTCCATGGTGACGTTGGAGCTTTTTTCCATGCACTGCCACGTTGCTCAGCATGTGCAGATTTGTGTCTGAAAGCAAAATACTCTGCTATCCCAAATCCACCAAGTTATTACACTTGAGCAAAAAGCCATTTTCTCTTAACAGTGAGGTCACTGGGGTGACTGGGTGAAGGCTTTACCTTCACGAGCCCTTGATAAGCTTTATTCTGACTGTTGCGTGAGGGGGAATGGTATGTTGCAGCCTGGGCTGTGAGCTGCACGGCCCTGCCTGTATTGCAGCCCAGTTCTGTGCAGTTGGGTTTGTTGCAGGCCGGGCTGCAGTTCTTGATAGAAGGCATCTCTGTGCATGTCTTATCTACCCGCTGCATAGGAAAGCTGAAAGGAACCCAGTGGGGACCATGCCAGCCCTGCAGAGCACTGGGAGCGGGCAGAGGAGGGCCCAGGTGGAAACTGAAAACCAGGCTGAAATCTTCCAAGTGTGCTGGTGTAGGTGGAAGCGAGGATATGCTCCTTGATGGTGCACGTGGACTCTGATAACTGCGTTGGGTATGTGCTTGTGCAGGGAAAAGATAGGTGGTGGTACGCTGGTTTTCTGCCCTTTGTGGTGCAGGCTTTAACTCCGCTTTATGGAGAGAAAAGCATTAAATGCCTGCAGCTGCACCCCTGCTCCCCCTGACTGCATGGCACGTCTGCCGAGACCAGAACCAGTGGGTGAATGGTCAGATCTTAAGACTAAGGAATCTGTATCTTTGTGCGCTGTGATTTATTTCCATTTTTTGGAAAAATAGCCTTACCTGCATGTGTTGTTCATCCTTCTGTGTTGTTCAGGTTTGTGCTGTACCAAAGAAGCTCTGTGATCACGGTTCAGCCTATCAGGGAGCTCTATAAGCTAAACTGCATTGGTGTCCTTATGCTGTGTGTTGGAGCATGCACTGTGTGGCTGCTCACCTGGTGCTCTGCATCTCAGCAAGGGGGTGGACGGCTGGGGGTGTGTGCAGGTGTGCCTACAGCGTGGTCCCGATGGGATGCAATAGAGCAATGGGATGCAATAGAGCAATGGGATGCGTGGTCCTGATGGGATGCAATAGAGCAATGGGATGCGTGGTTCTGATGGGATGCAATAGAGCTTCGGGGGCATTTTGGGAGTGCCAGAGCTCTGTTCCTGTTCCTCAGCAGCTGGTGCTGGAGCTCCTGGTGAGTGGATGGGCAGCAATAGAGCTGCTGTGGAAGGTGAGGGCAGAGACGTGCAGGAGAGCAGGTCGGGAAGGGTGGACGCTCTATTTTGAAGCTTCCAGGCAGGGAAAGTTTGAATTCACAGCAGTTAAGCAAAGCCTGCTCCGTTGGCATTTGCAGCAGTATCCTTTCAGAACCTCTTGCTGTGGTCTCCTGAGCTGAGGAGGAGCTGGGGGTAGCACTGCCCTCGCTCCGTTAGGCAGCGTTCATTTTGTAGCATGAAATTGCAGCAGTGGTGCCATGTGGTGCTGCGCTCAGCAGAGCTCCAAGGCAGGCGAGGTGGCACATTCCTCCCGCTGCCTGCACAGCACTGCTCTGCTGCTGGAGGGAGAGGGCTGCTGAACCCGGAGGGGTGAGAGCTGAAGGCTTTTAACAGCAGTTTTGAGCCCAAAGCTGGGACTTGCTTGCACATCGCTCCTGCTGCAGTGACCGATGGGGAGAGCTGGAATTAGTTCCATCACAGCCGATTTAGGGTTCCTTACCTGCTTTTGAAAGGATACAACTGCAGGAATAAAAGAATTCTGCATACGAATCATTTTTGTTTCAAGAAACGGTGCTGCTCCTCTGCTGATAAGGATACTTAGCAGTAAGTAGCGTTTTTAATCTTCAAAGCGTTTCCTGGTGTTGATGTGGCAGTGCCTCTTGAGTTGTGCCTTGGCTAGGTGACAAGCCTTCCCTGCAGGTGACTCGAGGTGACACCTGCATCAGTGCTGCTGGGCCATGACCGTGGTGCTGTGGTCATACCTTCTCCATTTGACCCTTCCTGTGCAGGGCTGGAGAGCATGAGCTGTACAGGTGATTAAAAACTTCTGACGTTCCTCAGTGTAATTATAGACTGAGGCTTCTATCTAGACAAATTATTCTCACTCCAAACCGTAATGCATGGGTTATTCTGAATGTGCCAAATGGGATGCTTAGAAACTGGGTGGCATTTTATATCTCTTTCTATTGAGGGATTCGATTTGTTTCCTCAGATGTGTGAAGTGATGGGTAAGCTAGCAGCTTTAGGGTTAATTGGGGTATAAATGCTGTGAGGATTTTGCAAGAAAGCAGTGCAGCCAGTAAGTCCTAGATCCACAGTGACATTGTTGGCAGCAGCTGTGCTGGTGCAGGTGTGGAACCTGAGCAGCACAGATCAGAGGCACCTTTGTGTTTTCCTTACCCAGCTTCACTCCACAGCTGCCCTGAACCAGCACCTGCCTCCCCTGCTGCTCAGGGGGGAGTTCTGCTCTCTGCTGCAGTGGCTGTGCTGCCCTTCTGGCTGCTCCCCCCAAATCTGGCATTTCAGAATGAGAGGTGAGTGCCCAGGAAGGACCGCTGAATACTTTTGCTCAGGGTTGATCAGATTTCCAGCAGGGCCCTACGCTGCAGTCATCCTTTGGCTTTGCTCTTTGGACTGCTGTTGAAGATGGAAGTTGTTTTTCCCTGGAAGGTCGGATGCACATCCCATCCAAGTGAAGAGTTCTCATGACTATTGCAAGAAGCATTCATGCTTCTGTGCAGCGTTGGAGTCCAAGTTCCTTGAAACACCATTAGAACTGAGACGAAATAGCCACATCTTCTAAATTTAGAGTTACTCCGTGGTTGTGTAACTGGCTGTAAATGAAGCAGCTCTTCAAATTGATTGTTCTGTCCTTAAGTCAAGCAGCTTCTGTCAGAAACCTTTCTGTCCTCGTGCCCCAGGAAGCCTGCAGGGGCCGGGCTGTGGAAATTCCCATGCAAAGAGAGAGAAGTGTCATCTCCTGTGAGTGAATTGTCTGCAGAGTTCGGATGAAAGCAGAAAAGCAGAGCTGGAGGGAGGGGAGGAATCCCTGTCCTTCCTGGAAAACTTCTGGGTTTGTTGTTTTTGAAGTCTGCAGATGTGGGTGATTCACTTGCTTCCTGTCAGGGCAGGCCGAGCCGCATCCTGGTGTTGCAAAGAGCTCGGGAAGCTCTTCCTAACGAGGTGTGGTAGCAATAGGATGTTTCCTCCTTGAGGTGTACTTAATGCAGCGTGGGAGTGATGAACATAAACCTGAATTATTCTGAAGCTTTCTGAGCTGGAGCAAACCTCACAGGATGAAGCGAGCTGCTTCCCGGGCTGTGCGCAGACTGCGTGTTCCTGAAACATAAGAGAGGAGAACACCTTGCAGGATTACACAGCAGTAAAAGTGACGCCGTGCAGGGAATACCAGAACTTGATACTTGTGTTCCTGGATTTACAAAACAAAGAATCCTAAAGTTTCTTTTGAGCGCAGCAGCTGATGCTTTTATCCCAGCGTACCATCTGCCGGTGCTGTGCGGTCTCACTTTGGATATGAGAGTTAGACAGGAAGATTTGGGCTGTGTTACTGAGTTGGTCACACCTGGGGCTGAGCTGGCCTTTGCCCTTCTCCCTGTGGGGCCAGAAGCTTTGCCTGTTCAGTAGTGTGTGCTGGTGGGGTTGTGCTGGTACGTGGCAGAACTGTCTCATTTGGTGCACGGACTAAATCTGCCCTGTAACGATAAAGCCAAGTGCTCAGGATGGGATGACTTTAACAAAACAAGTGCCAAACTGTTCTAATCTCAGTGAGAAGATGTGCAGTTTCTACCAGAAACATGCAAGCAGTTTGCACCCGTCTCTTCTTATAGAAAACCAGCCTGGCTCCAGGATAGCTCCTTGGCATTATAAATGTGCTGCTATGTGGGGAAGCACAATCGTTTTTGCTCTCAGTCTGTATCACTCACTTCCTCGCAGGAGAAGCTTTTCCTGCAGCATCTGCTCTGCATCACACAGGGCTCTCCTGAGCAGAATCGTCTCTGCTGCCTTGGTCAGCTCAAGGACCTTGTTGGATGGCATTAATTCTCCTTTCCTGAGGCCGCTTTGATCTGAGCCCATCAGATGAAAACTTAACGCTTTCCATTACGAGCACTGTGTGTTTCACAAGAGCATTATGCGATCAGCGCTCATGTTTCTTGTTTTGGTAGGCATCTTAGAGAAAGGTTAATAATTTATAGGAAGTAAGCATCACAAATACCGTTAATTGATGTGGTCACTGTAATGCATATATAAAACCTTTAATTGGATGAATCTTTTTTTTCCTCCCCTTCCCCCCCCAGTGTTGACACTTGGAGAGCTGCAATAAACCCAGGCTATGTTCCTGGCTTCCTTTACTCATGTTGTGCCTGTGTTTTTTCTATTCTCAGTAACATGATTCGGTACCAGACTGTCATCTGTCGATATTGATTATCGTGTGGAATCTATTTGCTCTTGCACAATGATTAAAATAATGGAGAGGTATATCTTACAGTGACTGTGGCACGAGTGTCAGCGTTGCACTAATTCTGTGTGTTCTACTGCTTAATTGCCATTCAGGTGGAAACACAATGTGTATTCACTCCTAATGCCATCTCTCCCACGATGCTGCTTCAGCTCCTTTTGTTTTTGCCCCACGCAGTTTGTCTTTTCAGATTACAGCCGCCTTTCTGATTAGCACGTGTATAGCAGTGCAGATTTGTAGGGAAAATACTCTTATCTGAGAGCTCCCAGCGCTGCCATACTTGCTGCAAAGTGAGTACTCACTGCAAAAAACAGGTGGGTTTTTTTCTTAGCGTGACGGGAAACTGCTGGCGAGCCCTGTGCTGGGTTTGACAAGGTGTATTTAACCTCCTTGGCCGTAGCCTGTGGGGTGAGCTGCTCCACCTCCCAGCCTGCCTCTGCAGTTACAGCTGGGTGCTTTGCTGCCCGCGGTGACTGACATGAGCCTGAACTTTCTCTCGCGGCAGTTTAATTTGAGTTTATCTTAATCTCTCCTAATCTGGCATTGAGAAGTGTTTGCTGTCAGAGCGCTGCGATGAGGAATCCTCGAGAGACTGAAAAGATGACCTGGATTGGTGGCAGGTTCTGCTCTGCTGCTGGCGCTGCTTCTGAGTGTTGCTCTCGTGCAGCTAAGGGTAAATGTGGGGCGGGGGCAGCAAACAGCGTGGAGAGCTCTTTCTGGAGCTCAGATCCATGTGACTGCCCCATTTGGGCTAGCCAGGCCTTTGGTAAAGGCATTTGTGAAGTCCTTGAAGCCTGCTGTGCAGCTCAACATCTGCATCTCATTGGCACTGGAAGAACCACGAGGATGTGATGATGGCAGCGAAGTGAGAGTCCATACCACTTGTTCTGGAGAGCAGAATCCTTGCAGAGTGCAATTTGTTCTCAGCTGTGTTGCTAACTTAGCTCGTTTCCAGGTCAGCACAGGGTGACTGCCTGTGGTCTGTACTGCTGGCAGTGCTTAAATGAAGGCTTGGAACAAAGATCAAGGCATAGGCGCAGGATGATGTTTGTAGCATTGTTGTCCATCCTGTATGTGTTGCTGAGCATGGTAGGAAAGGGTTCTTGGGTCCTGGCTCAGCTGGTTCCTGCTGTGCTGTAACATCAGGTTTGTTGCTGCTACTGCAGACTAAAGTTTGTTTTTTTTCATAGCCCTTTCCTTTGTTTTCATCCCAGTTTGCTGCTTCAGAGGCTCTTAAGTGCACACACCCTGTGATTAGGTGCACCTTTATCCCTATGCTATCGACCCTGGTGCCTCAAAGACCCTTTCTGCCCTTCCATTTATTCTCTCATCCATTATCTTTGTATTTTAATTCCCTCTGAGTTAAGTTATTCAGGGCAACAGCACTCTGCTCGCTCTTAAGACAGTAGCCATTGCCGTGCATTGACAGTGGCAGACGTGCTGCTGCTTTGCCTCCCTGGCTGGTGGACATCCACTCACCCCTTTTTTCTCCAGTTTCATCAGAAAAAAATCCTTGGATGCTTTCAAAATGCCTAATTAATGAAATACAACCTGCCAGCCTGGGAGTGCTGCAGCTGAGCTGAGGGGTGACGCTGAGCTTTGTTTTTAGGTCTTCCCACTAATGAATGACACTGGTATGTGAGCTGGAAGGGCTTTGGAAGTGCAGTAGTTGGGGTTATCTGCATTCTGAAGAAGAGTAAAACAAAGGATGTTTGCTGTGTTCCCATGTGAAAATAAGGCCCCAGTAGGAGCACCACAAGGTTAGTGGTGTGTGTGCGTAGCTGGTACTGCTGCTTTTGGCTTCACCTCATCTAAACACTGCCTTGGAGTTTATTTTAGGCCTGCAAGAATAGGAGGTGCTTGTCATGGCCAGCTAGGCTGTGATTTAGCAAAGTGGCAAATCTACTTTAGAGACCAGGAAAAGGAAGAGCTTTTAATCACAAGTGACAACGTGCAGTCTGTGATGGGAACCCGGGCCCTGAGTGATGGTGAAATCCCCCCCCACCTGCCTGGCTGCAAGGAGCTGTTATTGCAGGGACAGGGGCTTCTTGGTGCTCCGTTCACAAAACAGCAGTTGTTGAGATGTCACACGGAGCTATGGATTGTTTTCCTCCCACCCACATCGGTGTCTTGTTTTTAGGAAACTGCTCTTTCATCTCCCTACTTTATGCACGTGACTGCTTTGTTAGGTGAGCTCGGAAGGGGCTGCTAAAAAATCTCGCAATATTCAAAGCCCGTGGCACTTGTGAAGCTGCTCCCAAGTCGTGTTCTGTCTGTGACCGTCAGGGAGGAGCAGTGCTGAATCCTGCATGGTGCTGTAGCTGTGACGTTGCAATCGCACTGAGGTTCTGGAACGTGGCCAGGGCAGGAGATGCAGGCACCAATGGACAACGTGTGCCACACCATTGTATAATGACCACTGCGAGTTCCCATCTTTGTGTTCCCATCTCAGCCTTGCTTGTGGAGTGAAAGCTAGGAGGAACTCCGGATTTGGGGCTGAAAGATGTATATGCTTTCCGTGAAGGACATGGATCTGGTAAGGATTCAGCTGCAGGCTCTGTTTGAGGGCTGCAGACATCGGTTTCCTTAAAACCCCACCCAGGAAAGCAGCATTTGCCGTTCTCTCAGGGGTTGAAAGTGCAGATTTCAGACAGGAGAACTGTATGGCCATCTGCTGTTCAATCCACAGGCTGCTGGTTATTGCAGCACTGCAATAGAGACATCCGTCAGCATAACCCGTGCAGTGGTGGGTCGTGAAAAACTGCCTTATCTTGTCTGAAGGTGTGAACGTAGCAGTAAAGAGATGAGATCAGTTTACAGCAGGTGTACTCAGCAGCCCTTGGGGCTGTCACACAGCTGTCTGCACCAACTCTGGGTGGCAGAGCTGAACCCTCAGTCTGGACACTGATGGGCAGTGGGTGCTCTCTGCTTGAGGGGACCTCAGCTGAGGGCTCTTCCCTTGGGAATCCACCTTGTCCCCAGCGGCTATGGCTTTAGGAGAGCCACTGTGTTCCTGGAAGAAAGGAGCTGGTACCAGGACAAAGACAGGGCGTGCTTGCTTCCTTCCGGCTGGGGGGAACTTCAGTCCTAATCTCTCCATAGCTCTGTTTGGGATGCTGTGAGCAAAAGGAAAACTATTAGCATTTTCTTTTTCCATTTGTGCCGTTCTTGCTGCGCTGTGCTGAACTAGTGTTTCTTTCCATCTCAGACCTGTTTCTGTGCAACACAATCCTTGTTGTTTCGTGGTAGCACACTGCGTGCACGCTGGGTAACGCCTCAAACCAGCGCAGTTATTTTCACCCATTGGTATTGTTGAGCTGTGTGGCTTTGGGCATATCCTTTTCTGCATCATGTACTGACAAAACAGCATTTGGTTTATATGGGATCTTCGTTTACATGATCTGATAGTGATAGGACAAGGAGGAATGGCTTAAAACTTAGGGTGAAGATTTAGGTTAGATGTGAGGAGGAGATTCTTTGCTCAGCGGGCAGTGAGGCCGTGGCACTGTGCTGCGCTGAGGTGCTCCATCCCTGGAGGTCCCTGAGGCCATGGATGGGCCCTGGGCAGCCTGAGCTGGGGGCACGCAGCCCATGGCAGGGGTTGGAATCTGATGACCTTTAACGTCCCCTCCCACTTGAGCTGTCCTATGATTCATTGCTGGTGGTGGTGGTGAAGGCAGAAGAAACAGCGTTTAGTTTGTTTTTACAAAACCAAAAGCAAACCAAACAGAAAACCCTCTTGTTTATTACATCTCTGACATGGATATGGGACTGAAGAAGTAAATCTGAAACCCTTCTTGATGAGATGGATGCATTGATCACATGGATGTTTCCCAAAGGCTGCAGCAGCGTGGGCTGTGCTGCTCCCTCCCTGCCTTTCCTCGCTCCTCTTGGTGCGCAGCCCTAACTACAGCCCTGGCAGCTTAGGGCTGGAGCAGTTGTCCTGTCCCAAAGCTGTCTGGCTTTGCCTTTCTCAGATCTGATTGCAGCTTCACCTTGCACAGCACAGCAGCTGGCCGGGCTCCTCGGGCTCTGCACACCACTGCTGGTGGGCTGGGGTTAGGCTGCAGCTCTGCCTGCCCCGATCTGCACCCGGTGGCTTTCTGTGCTCTCTCCTGGAGCTTCCACACGCTGTGTTGGATCTGGAGAGACACGAGGCTGCTCCGTCCATCCCTGCCCAAGTGCTGGATCTGAGCAGCTGGTGTTCCCTCTGGAGATGGGCCTCCCTTGAGCCGAGGAATGTAGGTCAGAATTAAGTATGTAAGATGAAAAAGAGACTTCATTGTAAGGCACCGTTTCACCTAGATAATCCAGCGAGGTCCTCGCGCTGATGGGAAACCTGTTCTTACATACACGCTGTTTTATATGACTCATTAAGCAAACCTCATTAAGCAGCAGCATCAGCCCTGCTAAATGCAGTGGCACGTGGTCCTGAAGGCTGCAGGGCCAGCACCCTGACATGTGTGCCCTCTGTCCAAGTCTGCTTTTGCAGCGCCCGAGGCCAAGGGTAAAGGAGGAAGGAGTCTGTGCACACAAACCTGACACGGGTAAGGAACGCCCATCAGCAGCCGGCGTGGGGCTGGCAGTGTGTTATGCAGATGTTCACGGCTGAGGGCCTCTCACCGTGGCTTTCTGCTGCATCAGGTGCTTTCTGCTTTTTTTAAGTTTCTGGTAAGAACAAAGCATGTCATTTCATATGCAAGGCAAAGAAAAAAGTCCTTCTTACTGCCTTCTCTGTATGCTTGACGCACTTCTTAATCTTGGTGATATCCTCAGTTTTATATGCAGAGCGTTTACCTGCAGGTGAAACGCTTTGTTCTGACTTACTGTGCCCTGTGTAATGATGCTCGGGTTCCTTCCTGGCTTCCATGTTCCACCCCAGTGCCAGCTGCCCCTGAGGGGCTGATGGAGCTGCACCCTTGTGTACGTGCAGCCTGCAAAGCTGGGTGATGGTTCTGGGGAAAGGCACTGTTGTGAGTGTGGGAGCATCCTGCTGGAGGCTGGGCTGACTTGGTCTGGGCTGTTGCACATCCTCATCGAGATCCTGCCACAGCTGACCAATATACAACGGCAGTCAATGAGTAGGGGCAGCTTTGAGGGAGTACATAGCTTCTATTTCTCATTAGGAATGACAGCCCTGATACAGCAGCCTAAGGCTCAGCTGCCCCCATGCCACATGGCTCTTGGGTGCCACTGCAGTCTGCAGCCAGCTTTGCTCATCTTTGCAGGGCTCCCAGAGCTGCTCCCCCCATGACATTTGGGCAGAGGCTGGCTAACCTGAGCTTTGAGAGGAGGAGGGAACAGGGCACCTCTCCAGCTGTCACAGCACAGCTTTCTAAATCATCTCGAGGGTGTTTTGCTGTAGCGTTTGCAAACCTCTCGCTGTGTTTATGGCGCAATGTTTCATTGGGGTTGTGATGGGCTGGAAGCCCTCTGTGATAACCAAAGTCATTAAAGCGAGAAGCACGTTATGTGTATGGCCCATAACAGCCCGGTGCTAAAGCAAAATGCTTGCTTTCTCCCTGTACATGTTCACAGCGATATATCCTCATAAAAAAGTCATTGTAGGAGGTAGACATGGAATGAATTACAGTTCCAGGAAGTATGGGGCTCCCTGTCAAGGATAACTGACTTGGTTTAAGAAGGTAAAATGTATTTTGCAGGCGGTGGCCATTGATTAGTTGTTCTCCAGACTGTTTTTATTGGGTGTGTGGATGCGAAGGCATCCAGATGTACAGAGCATCCGCTTGGAGCCCTGCCACTGCCGGGACAGGGATCGGTGCCTTTGGAACTGATGAGCTCCATCATTCCTTTTCAGCACTTTTCCCTCCCGGTGACGGCATCCCCCAAGAGGCCGTTAGCACAGGTATGGAGTTCTGTGTCTGCGCTGGGAGTCAGTGCCTTTTCTGCTCTGAATGCTTTTCTTATTAAAGAAAGGGGGAAAAACATAAACAACCTTTCTGTTTGGAGGCAGATCTGCTGACTCCAGGCAAGCAGGCTTTTACTGCCTATTGCTCATGTTGTCTGGAGTGAGCCCTTGTTCCTCTAAGCGCACCCTCAGCAGAGCTGCTCACAGCTGGCAAGCTGCACCTGGGAGAGACCCCAGAGGTGGTGATGGTGCTTAAAATGAACCAGCTTGTCCCAGGCTCAGTCTGAGCAATGAGCCGAAGGAGGGCTGGGAAGGATGGAGGAGAACAAACGTGCTTCGTAAGTGCACAGTATTTGAGCTGTTGAGTCAGAGGTGATGCATTATGATGCTATCTGAGCATCCTTTGTAACCAGCTCTGCACTGAGATGTCTTACAGGTGCTTCCAGGTGATGTTACCTGCAGTGTACTGTCTTTGGCATTTGTAGGAGGATAACTCCGTGCTGAGTTCTGTTAACAGTCAGCCCCCCCCCCTACCCCTT
The DNA here is from genome assembly GCA_024606505.1 of Aquila spilogaster. Lineage (NCBI taxonomy): Eukaryota > Metazoa > Chordata > Aves > Accipitriformes > Accipitridae > Aquila > Aquila spilogaster. The sequence continues at coordinate 15,871 of JANHGO010002199.1, forward strand.
GCTTTTGCCTCTGAGATCTTTTAGTGAAGGGGCAGGGATTGCTTGTAGCGAAGATCCCAATGATGGGGCAGTGGCATGCTTCTTGGGGAACTCCTTCCTCTTCTCTCATTAAGAACAGGAGGTTTCCTTTTGGCCTAGAGGTGGCTCATGGCTGTGGGAGCCTGTGGGCCCTTCTGGAGCCTGAACTGGGTCTGAGCACCTTGGTCCTGCAAGCAGATTACTGTTGTCCATGTTCTACGTCCAGAGGGTACTAGGCTGGCAAGGACTGTGGCAGATATAAAAGATTTTACCCATAAAACCCATATACAGAGGGGAACTTAATTCATCTTCAGCAGGTTTAGAGTGGAAATTCAGTGGACTTCAATAGGGAAGAAAAATAATCAGAACATCTGGCTTCATTGCTTCTCTGGCTTCTGTGTCATGTCCAGCAGTGGCTCGGTGACTGCAGAGAGCCACACGGCCGTGCTTTCTGCTCAGCAAAGGGATGGGGCAAGCAAAGATCCCCTGGTTTGTCATCTTCAATTATTATCGCATCAAATGTGGCTCCAGGAGTGTTAGGTTGGGCTCTGGAAGGCTCTCACAGCCCTGTCCCTGTTGCGTCATTGCTGTCACCAGTCCCTGGGGGGTTTTCTCAGTTATTGAAGGGAATGGGAGGTTGTTTGCCCTTGTGTTACAGGGTGCGCTTACAGTGAGTTCAGCCCACTCTGGCTGGAGCTGTTTTCATCTCCCCCGGCCATTCTGCAAGAGGCAGATTCCCCTCTTGAACAAAAAGCCGTGTGACAGTGCGGCGGTGACAGAAACTCCATTGTGAAATCAGAGCTCCCGGAGCCCATCATATGGATTCTGTAGGGTCCGTGCCTTTTTGTAACGGCCAATACAGCACTTCTGTATGGGAGGCATAATTGGAACTCCGTCAGTGAATAGAAAATGCAGCTGAGGGGGTTTTTTTGGGCAGTGATGCAATTGTGCTGCATTGTCCCAGCAGCATTCACACACTCTCATCTGCAGTGTGAGCCGGGGGAGTGGCTTTGCTGTTTGTCAGGAATGAATGCTGCACGGGGTGCCCGTGCTGGCACTCAATTTGGGGTGGGCTCTCTGTAGCATTCCAGACTTTGCTTGAGCTGGTTGTAAAGGCTTTGGATTATTCTTTTTTTAATGATACCTGACTTCACAGTGAATACATCTGGCTCAGAAGGCATCGTTAGATAACAGAGTGCCATTGCAGAGCACTCGAGGCTATGGCATGCAGCCAGTGCTAGCCGCTGCACCCCCTGAATCACCGCTTGCCTTTGCTCTGTGCTGGAGCACTGGGGGTGAGATGAGCCATGTGTGTCTGTCTGGAGGTGTGCTCCCATTGCAGGGCAGGAGAAATGGCTCAGCTCCGTGTACTCGCTGCCCAGAGCTGCTCGGGAGCGTGCCGTGACACAGCACTGCTGTGCTTTCAGCTCGAGCTATTTATACATGGGTTTTCAGCCTGGTTTTGTCTGCTCTAGGAGGCTGTGTACTCCATGAAATAATCCCACTTAAGTTCAATAAAATTGCCAGGATTCCTTGTGAACTAGATGAGTTTCAGCTTGTGGCAGTGCATAGCTGTGCGTCCAAATATGACTGAATAAGAGGGAATCTCAGCATTAGGGCATGTCTGGTGTCAGTCCCCTGAGGTAATGCTGCTCAGACCACTTGTGTGTGCGGAGGCTGTGTAGGCCCATCTATTACTATTTCCATTTTTGAACCGGTCCAAAAATGTGAGCAGGAAAGAGTAGAAATGCACATGGAGCACATGCTGGGGGGCCGTCGGACGGGCAGAACTGCTGCTGCTGAGGCTTGCAGAGCTCAAATCTGTGAATCACGTTAAAGCACCTTAAACTGTTCTTCCCTCCTCGCCTGTTGCCTCAAAGCTGTTTGCAGGTCACGCTGTCTCGGAATAATTGTGAACAATTAGAAGCTAATTTAAATGGCTGGTTTGTATTCACAGCAGCGGTGTATGAGCTAACCAGCTGGAAAGCAGGCACGGTGATTTTCTGTTGCTACGTCTCCCTCTTGTTCTCCGGCAGCTTTTGCAAGGCAGATATTTTCATTGGGCCCGCATTCAGCTCCCCATGTGCATGGCTGACCTGACTGCGAGGAGAGGGGCTGTGTGCCCCAAGGGCTCCCAGTGGGCAGTGACTGATTCGTATGCCCAGCAACAAAGAACCTGTTGCATGGTAACCACCATCTCCATCCTGAGGTTTGAAGAATCCTTTTGCTTCAGGTAAATCAGAGAGCTGCTAGGTGCTCTTCCTGCACAGGGAGGAGCACAGCTCAGTCAGCTTGGCTGCTGGCTTCCCAGAAATTGGGCTCCTGGCTGCAGCGTGCTCCTTGGTGTGTTAGGGAGCACCCAGAGCAGCTTTTCCTTTGGGGAGCCTCTTCCAGCAAGCCAACACATCTTGTTCTTTACACGCACTTAGGGTCTGCCTCTGGAGGTCTTGCCACGAAGGCCTGCACAGCACAACCTCTGCTTGCAGGCACTTACTGAGGTTCCCATTGCTGAACCAGGCATCACTCGATGGGATCAGCATGTCTGCACAGGGCAGTGCTGCCTCCTCATTGCAGGGCACTGCAGCTGCAGCCTGCTTCACATGAGCTCTGGGGGAGGGATGAGCCCATCTGCGAGAGGTGTTGGCTGCTGTATAGGCAAAATGCTGTCTGCTTCCAGCCAGCATCTCCTGTGTCTCTAACTGCAGTCTCATGTGGGTTTTCTCAGGTAACAGTGCCATCTGGTGCTGGATCTCTGCTCTTTATCAAGCTTTTCTCAGATTCCTAGGCAGAGGTGGTGGGAGAAGGGCCGCTTTTAATCAGCCATCTTACTGCGAGGCAGCGGGTGGGGGCTGTGAGGATCATTGCTCCGGGAGGAGCGGGTTGGTGGGCTGCCTGGGCTGCAGGTTAGGGACAGCTGCCCCAAAGACTGGGTGTGGGGCTGGCAGCGTGGTGGGGGATCATCATATCTCTATCATTCAGTATTGCTGGGAAGAGAAATCCTGTGCTGAGATGAAATCCTGTGACTGGGGGGACGTCTTTGAATGGTTCCTCATACAGCTCCAGGTGGCCCACGCTACTCAGTGCATCTTCTCTTAGGAGATCTTTCCATGTGCTGTAGTCCTAGCCGTGTCTTTTTAAACTTTAGCTTTCCATATCTTTACACTAAGCACCATTGTGCTCTTTCTGGGTTCTCTTTAGGGTCTGTTGTACGGTTTTGTAGAGCTTTTTGCCTTGGCTGCTTTACCCTTCCTTCAGCTCCCACTGGTGGATTTCCCATTGCCTCATCCCTTCTGTGATGAGTGACAGTGCTAGGCTTGTGCAGGTGGGACAGAGGCGTGGGGATGCTGACAAGCTGTCAGCCCGTTCCACAGCTATTTTCTTTCCAAGCAGTGCAGAGGAGCAGTGGCTCTATGCAGCTCAGGTCAGTGCCCACCTGCTGCTCCTGTCCTCCCAACCACTTCTGCCGGTGCCATGCTCCCTCTGCTGGGAAATGCTTCCAGGCCTCCTCCTGTTCCATCCAACAGCAGCCTGATAACCTTCCTGCCTTCTCATCTTCCTTCCCTTAGTTACTGCCCCATTCTTGGCCTTCCTTTTTGGATCCATGGGCTCATCAGGCCAGGGAATGTCTTGCGGTGCTTTCCAAAATGTCACGTACATTTGCAGAGCTACAGAAATGATTTGTTGCTGGTACAATGAATAGCGTTTGACATTCCAGGATGAGGGAAATCCAAGTGAAAGATTTATTTTTGCTGAGAGAGATTTATTGTGAAGCCATATTCCTCTGCTCTGAGCGCTGCGTTTACCCATGTTATAATTAAACTGAACTTTCGCTGCATCAAATGGTATTTTATTTTTTTTAGCCAAATTCCTCTTCTTGAAAAAGGAAAGCAGAGCCCCTCGATGTCCCGCTGCCATAGGGTGAGAACACATTGCTGTAAGCAAAGGACCTGCGGGAGGGACTTGGTACTTCCATGGCAGCGTGGGGCTGAAGCTGCTGCTGGCTGTGGGATCGTCCCGCTGGGCTTCTGCTGCTTTGAACACACGTGCTGACCGCACAGTAAGATTAAACCCGAGGTTTGCTGGTGGCTGGTGCTGCTTGGGATAGGGTGGGCAATGCATCCCATGCTGTACTAAGTGCCAGAGGGTTGGCACAATTGTGGTGTGGTGAGCAGGAGTTGTAATGTTAGCAGTCTGCAGGTAGTGCTGGAGCCATACTGATGCCATCTGAGGTTCTGTGAAGTCCTTTAAAGCATTTCTTTTGGATTTAGGGAGAATTTTAGCAACCGCCACTCTGTCCTTCTGCCCCCGGAGTTAATCATCATCCTGACCTCGTGCAGAGCAGTGTTTGCACTGCCCAGAACAGCCTCACCACCAGGCTGCTGTGATGAGTGTAGGAAATGAGGGTCCTGTTCGCTGTCCTTCCCCATCTGAGCCGTCCAGAGGGGAACTGTGTGTTCTGAATGACGCCCTCATGGGTTCTGAGAGCTAATTCAATAAGGCCGTGCTGAATGTTTTTTTAATCTCTTGGTACAATTTCTGACCAACGAAACATTTTCTGCGCTTGTACTCTGAACTTCTGCCTGGGAGAGCTGCACACGCTCCTGGTAGGGTTTGGCAGGGCAGAACTTTGCCAATCAGCGCAGTTTTGCTCTCACTGTCACTCAGTCTCATCCCACAAGGGTTGTTGTTGTCAAACCCTCTGCTTTCTATTCCCTAGCTCTTCTGCTCTTTGCAGTAGTGCAGCTTTGGTCCTCAGAAGCCAGAATTTTCAGCAGTCTGCTCTACTTTCTTCTCTTTTCCCTCCTTCCTTCCCCAGACCCGCTCCCGGTTGGGAGTCACAGTAAACCAAGGCTCATCTTCTGCGCGATTCTCCTTCTGCCTTCTTCTCTCCTCCTGCTTTCCAGGCAGCTCATGCGCAACGCAATATGATCGATGTAATAGAGATGTCTTTCAAGAGAGGTGAACACTGTACATAGAGCGTGTTTTTCTAAGAGTTGTATTTGGTGCCACCGGTGAAGTGCTGATGCTGAAACTCTCTTTGAAACATCTCGGCTTCAGATCTTTGGGATCTTTGAAAGTCTGAACCTTTGTCATCTAACTCCCTGCGTCCGTGCTGCATTTGGACGGCTGACTTGCTGTTTTGGATTTAGATAAACAGCTTGTGTTGATTGCCGTGCTGTTGTTTTTAGCTGAAGAGAATTTGGGTGTGCAGTCAGAGTTCAAAATAAAAATTAAAGACTGAAAACAGCAGTGATGTGTTCCATGTGGAACACCTCGGCCTAGCTAACGAGGAGACCTTAGGGCAATGATGGATCTGAAAAGTGTTCTTTTTCCCATCGCCCTTTCTTCTGCTGAGAGAGCTGACTGTCCCTATCACAGGACAGGCTTTATAAAATTGCAAGTAATGCTTTATCTTTATTTGCAAATTCAGCAGGAGAGCGTGGAAATGACTTAAGTGAGAACAGTTACACAAGCCGGGTGAGGAGTGTGCTGGGATGTGCAAGATGGAGAAACAGCTGAGAAGGCATAGGAGCTGGGGCTGTGTTGGAGGTAGGAGCTGTGGGATCACACCAGCACCTTTCCCAGGTTTGGTTTTTCACTGGGTAAACATTGCGGCTGTGTGAGACAGCAGTAACGCACTGTGAACTCAGTTTAACTCGCTGTTGGCAAGAGCTGTGCTGGATCAGGTGTCATCCTCACAGCCAGGCTGAGCTGGGCAGTGCTGGGAGCTGAGCAGAGGTACAGTTGCATTGCCATGGCTCACCCAGATGGGACATGTGCTCCCAAATCTTTGTGTCACTGTATATTGAAGGCATGGACCAGTGACACAGTCTGCCTTGGGCCAGGGTGGATCGCAGTGATGGAGGTCCTGGCCATCCCAGTGCCCGTGCTGTGCTGCAGAGTTCCCCAGCACGCCTTGATCTGCACAGTGCGTGGAGAAGTGGAGTCCTCTGAGCATGGTAAGGAGCCCCTGAGCTGTGGGCTGTGTGTGAGAGCAGGGGGCAGTGACTGTGGGAAGGGTGCGCTGATTGCTGATGTCAGAAATCATAGGGCTGAGCAAAAGCTACTGGGGCGTAACAATGTAATGCTCTTTCCTGACTCCCAGTCTCCCCAATTTCAGGGGACAGCAGCTTCCCATCAAGTGAGAGTATTCAGCTGAGAGTGGGAATGTGATTATGTCAGTGCTTGCTCCCGAAGCAAGAACCCAAATGCTCTGTACCACCTATGCTGTATGCAGTACAGAGTATGGCTGGAGCTGGTGTAGCAGCCCGGGTGTTACTGCTGTGATGGTGTTCTGCCATGAGCTTGGACATTGCTTCAGTGCTGAGTACCCGGGGCAGCACTCAGGTGCCAGAACTGTTGTGCCCCTTTAAGCTGCTCGTCTTGTAGCGGTGCTTAACCCATGGAGCTGGTATGTGTGTGCTGGTCATCCCTTTCTGCCTGGGTGAAATGCATATGTTGTTATGAGCATCTCTGGCTTTTTGAATGTAGGTAAATGGGAATTTAAAAAAAAAAAAAAAAAAAGATGAGAAGATGAGAGGGCAGCACAAGCAGAACATCCCTGGAATGTGGGGTGCTGGAGGTGTGTGAAGGATGCTGAGCTCATCTCGGTGTGCTGGTGAGCGCATCTCTGGGGAGCTGAGAGTTCTCATTCCTGGAGCTATTAGCAAGGCAGGTGGCTAGAGCAGAAAACTTGAGCTGTGTTAATACTGACTTTCATGGAGGCAAATATAGCAGCTGAGCTGTAAGTCCCTATTTTAAAAGTGTGTATCCAACGCTGAGCTCCCTGGCTGCTGAGTGAGAGGCCGACCTCCAATGGATGATGATCCCACCACAGGGATAACATAGGAGAGGAAGAGTGACTGCACTGTTGTGTATTCAGAAACAGCCACTCTGGTGTGCTCTGGTTGGGTTTATTTTAATGGTCTTTGTGTGATAACAGACCTGCAAAGTATTTATTTCTGGGCTGGTGTTCTGCCTACTCCTTGGCTTGCTTATCCTAGCAACTGAGGCAGGTGGGTCTGGTGCACAGAGCTGAAAATAGTCGTGCTGCCTTTGGAAACAGAGCCATCAGAGAGCAGGTTAAGTTTGGTCCCCTGCGGAGAAAGCTTGACACTTTGCTGTTGGAAGAAGTTGCATGGTTATATCCTTCAGGTGCAGGTGACTGGGAAAGGGAATGCTTGTACAACTTTGCTGATATACCTGGGATGCCTAATGTACACGTACTGCCAGTGCCAGGTGACATCAGCTTGGGTAATTCGGGTGTTGTTCAATACAGAACAAAGCAGAGTAGCTCAGTGGTGGGTGATGTGTCGATTTAATCTGGCGTTGCCCTGATGCGTGTGGAAATGAAGCTGTCATTATACACTGAGCTTTGCATTAAGAGAACTCTTCAGTTAAAACCCCCAAACTGCTGCTCACAGGTGTGCAGTTACTGGAATGCGACTATTGCTGTGACTGTGGTTCTGGATGTTAAGGGCTCTCTGTACAGTACTTCAAGAAATAATAATAGAAAGCATTATAAAAATGGATGTCTGTCTATGCCCTGGTGGGCTATGGGAGGCTATGAGCGCTTCCCCAGGCTGGAAATGGGCTGTGGGAGGCTTCAGGTTTCCCACCCTGCTGCAGCTGGGACTCAGGAGCTCTGCCCTAAAAGCCTCGCTGGCTGCCTCGCTTCCTCCCTTACTGAAACATGCAATCAAGAAGGCAATAAATACTCAGGTGCTTTGGTTTGATTCCGGATCCTGCCCTCAGATTATAGATTTATGTCTTAATTTTGCAGTGCAGGCTGTAAGCCAGGGTGTGGGCTGGGATGAAATGCTGACAAAGCACAGTGGGTTTGGGGCTGGGGATCAACCAGAAAAGTGATGCACGTAGCAGGAGCAGAGAGGTGAATTCTGGAAGTGGGATGTGAGAGAGGCTCTGTCCCTGTTATGCAGCTCATGTGGTGCTTCCCAAAATGCATACTATGTAGTTTGTGTGTTTGCAGAGCTCAGATTGATGTACCAATGGAAATATGCTCCTGAGCACTGAAATGCAGATGAGAAGTGGCCCTGTTCTGCAGGAGGAGACCTTAACCAAGCAGCCTTGTGGCCTCCCCATTAGTATGCTGAGGATATTATCCCTTATACAGCATTTTTGTCTTGCATTAGATGGGAATTGGATTTTGCTGTTTTAAGCCTATTAATAACACTTAATGAAGCAGCCTGCAAGTAGACTTCAGATGAGTGAAGCAGCTCACTGAAGGGTCACTGCTGAAAGGACACGGACATGTTAACTGGCCAGGAATCGTTGGGTCCATCCAGTGATATCTCCCCTACCAGCAATGTGTGGAGTGCTGGAAACCTCTTCAATCCAGAGGGATGAGATGCTGTGCATTTGTGTTTGCCATGTTAAGTGTCAGCACTAAATCCGGTGTATTTTTTTTCCCTTTAGCTGAAGCTTGAAGATCGCTCTGTGGTCCCTCGAGACGTGGTCAGACATATGAGCTCCAGCGTAAGTGCTCTTTTCCGTGTCCCTTTTTGATCATAACACCGCTGCATGGATTTCTCAGACTTGCCAAATTGCCTGAATGGAAATGAACAGTACTGATTTGAGTGTGTTCTATTTTTAGCATGTCTAATAGAACTAGCAGCATCCCTTGAAAATGAGATGCTGATAAGCTGCTGCTTTATATCTGCAAAGATCTCCTGAGCAGGCAGCCTGGCAGTGTCAGCTCATGAGACAAACCTGCCCACCTGGGTGTCCTTTCAGTTTCAAGTCAAGCTGCTCTGAGATGTGGGGAGTGCAGACCTGCAGCAAATCCCAGCACTGCTGAAGCAAGACACACACCAAAGCATCTGATGCAGCTAGGTTGGCAGAAAACAAGCTGGCTCTTAACCAGCAGCCTGTGATCATTACCTTGAAGCTTTGCTATTTAAGCCCTAGTCATTCTATGCTAGCTTTACAGTATTTGCACATGTCTGAGACATGTAGATTTGTTTTTTTTTTAGGGCATACTGGGAACACTGTCCCGATATTGATCATCTGGTGAGATGGGATCCCTCAGGAGCTTAGCTGGACTGGCAGCTTGGTGCTGCTGCTCACAGCTAACCTGCAGCCCTGAGCCATATGGGCTGCCAGGTGGATGCTCACATCTTCTCTTGACTTGCTCCCAGCAGTGCGGCTGCCCATGTGGTGCTGAAACAGGCACTGGTTGCTGTGGTTGCACCGCATGGTGAGCTACATGCATGGAGAAGGCCATCCTCTGACCTAGCTGAGTGTTTGAAATAAAGCCTTTTTTGTCCACTAAGGAAAAGAAGTCAACACATTCCTTTTGCACAGAATGTTCCGAGGAGAAGAAAAAGGTAGAAAGAAAACTTGAAGGGTAACTTCAAAAATGCTGAAACAAAACATTTCCTTAAGAAATCAAATTCTTGTTTGAAGTGGAAATTTGGATTCAACGTATCTTAGTAAAACTGCAGCTCTATGAAAACATTTCAATGCAAAACAAGGAACTGCTGGCAAGCGGAAATACCAGCTACTCACAGTGCTGTACCTGGCACAGCTGGACACTGCTGTGTATCCTCTTGCTCAAAGCAGGATGTGTTCTGCGTCCTGTCTCTCAATTGTCTGTTTCCTAATGCTTGTTACCATCCTGAAAGCTTAAAATCACTTTGGGCTGTTCTTTTCTTGGCAAATGTGGATACGCTGCTTTTGTTTGCATTTTCCATACTCATCGAAGCACAAATGGGCTTCTCCAGCTTGCTGCACATATGTCGGTAGGTACACTGGTGTGTCCCAGCAGGTGTTCTGCACGCTCCTGTTTTCAGTTTGCATGTGTAGACACTGGCTTTTACTTGACCATTTGTGGCTGATAGCGTCATTTTGTCAATAGAATGGTGGGTGCATAACTTAATTTTGTTCCTCCCCTCTATTCAAAAACATGGCATATCTAAAGATGACCTACGCTTCACCTTAATCTCAAGTATAGTTTAAATATCAGTGGTAAATAAAGCAATGAACCCCTTCTATCCCGAAGAAAAACGCTAGTCAGATGGACTGCAAAAATCACTACCACGTTTACAATAGGAGAGCTGCGGGTGGCTGCAGGATGGCTGCCCTGTGCCAGTTGGCCTGGCAAGTGCACAATGAGGACCTTGCTCTGTATACACCGTGCTCCCAGGGCTTGTTTGTAACCTTGGGCGGGAAGGACTTGAAATCCTCTGTTCCTCAAGAGAAGAGCTGACTCCAATTCAGTGCTTCTCGTCTAGCACTGAGCGCGAGGAAGGAATGCCTAATGCATGAAATGAGGTCATTTTCTCTGAACGCGGTTGGGCCCCCATGAGTCTAATCCAGATGGATGCAGAATGGTGGCAGACTCCATTTTTTTCCAGGTGATACTTGGGGGAAAAAGATCTGAAATAGGGCTGTAATCTGTCAGGCATCCGGATTTGTTGCTTTGGAGGGTGCTGGGTGCTGCTGCCCCTTTAAATAGAGCAGTTGGAGGGTGGAGATCTCCTTGTTAGAAGGGAGTATTGAGGAAAGGAGTCAGATGGGAGGTTCACGGTGTGGGGTTTTGGAGCCTGTGCTTGCTGAGCTGCTGTGCTCTCAGATGGAAATCTGATGGGTCAGGAAACGAAACTCTTTTTGCTTTGGGACCGCATTGCCGAGCGCTGCTGCAGCCTCGCAGTGATTCAGCAGAACTTCCCTGCCCGCAGCGCTGCCTCTGTGTCGCAGGGCAATGCTTCATGTGACAGCGAGGTAAACAAACCCGTAACAGTGGTTCAGCGGCAGATGAGAGAGGAAGGCTGTGATCCAGTGCTCCTGTTGCTTCTCAGGCCGCTCGGCAGCGCTGATCTCTGCTTTCTTAACAGTTGTGTGCAAAGTCTGTGTTCTCACTCGAGCTCTGAGCAACTGGAAGGGGACATGAGCTGAACTAAACCCTCTGCTCCTCCCTACAACCAGGTGGCACCCAACTGCATCAGATGGGCTCTGGGGGTACCAGGCCCTGGGGTGCTGACATAGCGCTGGTTGCATTTGTGTGGTGCTGGTGGCAGGAGGGTCTGTGCCATGGGAAGCCTGATGCTTTGTTCTTTCAGCTGATTTAGGTGGGGTGAGAGACTGGATCCCAGAAGAGCAGCAGCTTGGGGGTTTTTTGTTCCTCTGGCTGCTAGCTAAGCAGTCTATAGCACAAACTTAACCAACCCTAAACAGCAGAGCATGAGCAGGGGATGGGTGGGGTGTATTTAAGTAGCAGAAGCTGGAGTCAGGGTGAGGGTTGTACTTTGGCAGGTGCCACTTGTGAGCAGGCCTTGCTTGTCCTGTGGCCAGAACCTTGCTGGCAGCAGCTGCCTGACTCAGGTGTGGTTCTGGCACAGCCTGCTTGGGTCTCTGCAAAGGTGTGAGTGGGCAGCAGGGCTCCTCCTGGCACCATGCAGGCTGTTGGCCATGCCAGACTTGCAGCCATTGGCTGTAGCTATGAAAGTTGGGAAGCAGAGGAAGCCTCTCTAAAAGAGGCAGTAATCTGTGGAGCAGCTGGAAGGGATGAAGCCTTGCTGCCCTGAGCTGTGCCAGCCTGGCTTCCCCCAGCCCTGCTGGCAGTGCTGGCACAGCTCTGCGAGGACATGGCACGAGGACACTGCCGTCTTCATCGCCTTGGGAGCTGCACCCTGTAGGACACAGGCTGCTGCAGTGCCAGGACGGGGATTGCAGCAGGCAAGGTGGAAGTGCAGCCAACCTGGGCTGAGCAATCTGCCCAGGAGGGATTCTGGGCTGCAGGGTGTCTTGGCTCTCCAGCAGGAGGTAGGATGAGCTGAGCACCGGCAAACTCGTGGCCTTCCAGAAGGGCCACCCAGGGCCCTGGGTGAAAGCCTTGAATAAATATTTGATGTGGCCAAAAGAACAGCATGCTTATAAGTGGACCGAGCAAACAAATCCACCTCTCACCGAGCATAAGCCCTTCCAGCATTGTGCTCAAGTCCTGCTGGAGCAGTGACCTTCGTGTTTGAGATAAGGACAGCCTTGAAGTTGCTGATAGCAGGGCATTTGTCACGCTGTCCCTCAGTCCGCTTTTATGGTGGACTGTGGGCTTTAATAAATAGAAGTATGGATTGTCCCAGCTGTCAGGGGCCAGGGCAGCTGCCACGTCTGACAGTGTTTGGGTTAGCAGCCCGTCCTTGCAGGCTTCTGTCATATGCGTAAGCAGCGTACGTATTGCCAAACTATCCCCAGAAGGCTCCCGACAGCATGTGGTATTTTATTCGGGACAAAAAGGATTAAAACTTTGCTAAAAAGTGACAGAGGCAGTGACAACCACCGCATAATTGAATCAACTGTAAATTATCTGGTGTGAAACCTTGACATCTGAAAGGTGCCACGTTTTTTTTAGTATGGCAGCAGGTGAAGCCCATTTATAACATCCTGCACAATCAGGCTTTACATGAGAACTCACAGATTGCTGTGCACAGATTGTGCACGGAGCGTGTACATCTGTGTGCAGGGCCTCCTCTAGGTTCTAAACCCTTTTCCTCTTTTGTGTTTCCAGGACAGCCAGTGTGGGACTGTAATTGATGTCAACATAGAGTGTGCCGTGAAGCTGGTGGGAACCAACTGCATCCTGTACCCTGTCAACAGCAAAGACCTGCAACATATCTGGGTGAGAATGCAGCCAAAACAAACAGTGGAGCCAGGGCTTTGGTGATGGGAAGAGTGCTGCTGTGTTCCAAGCAACTTGTGCAAAGGAAGCATCTGTGCTGTGCAAAATGCATCTACAGCTTGGTTTTATTTTAAAGCATCCTCACTGGGAGAAGGTGGAGCATCTCCTCTTCTCCCCATCTGTTCTGTGTTTCCGAGCACATTACTGACATAGGGAAGGCGAGGTTGTCACTAAATTGTGAGAGCTTCTGTATTGAGGTTCTCAGGTGACAGCATGGTTGGGGCAGCCCCACGGCACTGGTGCAGCGATATCATTACTGCTTGAGCAGTGAGAATGCTAAGGGGAGTTGAGCATCTTTCAAACACCTGGTTCTCCTATTTGTGTGGGTGGGGCATTTTCAGATGCTGAGTGGTATAGGGTTTTATCAACCACAGAAATTCAGAGCTGTTTAAATGGAGAATCTGTACTGTGCTCTGACTCTCAAGCTAACTCTTCAGTATGCCTTAGTTCTAGCTTACAGCGAGGTCTGCGGTTGCTGCCTGAAATCCCCTTTGAGGTCATTACCCAGTCTGTGTTGTGTGAGGGTTTACTTGGTGGTTCAGAGTGCAAGGGCTGATGTCTATAAGGCTTATTTCCTGTTTTCTTCACAGCCCTTCATGTATGGTGACTACATAGCCTACGACTGCTGGCTGGGCAAGGTGTATGATCTGAAGAACCAGGTCATCCTTAAGCTTTCCAACGGAGCCAGGTACTTCCTTCTCTTGAATGCCCCCTAGCTTTCATGATCCCAATCTGTTTTAGGAGAACTAGATGCAGGCTGAGCTTCTCATTCATGTGCTCCTGTTAAGTCGTCTGCTTACTTTATCCTTGGATATAGAGTACGAATGCGTCTTTATCTGAAAACATCACTGATTACCCTCTGGAAATGTGTTATCTGAAGGATGTTATTTTTGTCAGTCCCAGCAGATCAGCCCTCCAGAACTAAAATATGTTGGTTTTTAAAACTGCACTTCTGCCCTGGGAAAATGGTTGTTTTGACATATCATGAATTCCAGACTTCTCAGTAGGAGAGTGTGCCTCCTCTGACAGGCAGGGAGGGAGGATTCTTACCTTAAAACATCTGCAGAAATGTGGAAGCTCACGGGCTGGTGCTTTCTATTGACGATGAAAAAGCAGCCCGAGATTGAACCTAAGTTGTTACGGTCAGCACTGCTTTATCTGCACCGTTCTTTGCAACAGTGTCAAGCATGTTTTTAATGAAGATGTAATCTAAAGCCATACCTCTAGAGAGAGATTTAACCAGAGGCATTGCAAGAGATTTCTTGTTACCTTAATGCGTAGTTCTGCAGAGCCAGTAAATGATTTGAATTCTGATCCTTGTGCATGTCAGACAGTAACGTGTAAACTGAAGCCCTCTGAATTCTGCGCTGTTACTGAGGCCTGTCTGGTCTTAGTGATGCAAAGGAAGGAAGGAGCCAGTGGAGGGCCGAGAGGCACGCAGGCATGGCAGCTGGGAAACAACCCATCTGTTGTGCAAATTGGATGGCAATGATTTAAAAAAATAAAAAGGAAAAAACAGCTCTGCATTCAGCTTTTTCTAAGATAAGTGAGCACTGCAGAAGCTATAAAAGGCGACTGGTGGATGCTTCTGTGATTTTCTTGATTGTTTTGGCTTTTGGTTAACCCAGACTGGAAGGCTCTTACACATCTGTTAAACTGGGAGTGAAAAATAGCTGCACTTCTCTGTCTGCACTGCCTGCAGTTACTGGTGGAACTTAAAACCTTGCTTGGTTTCTGTTAGCAACTCATGCGTAGCCACGTCAAATGAGGTAACTGTTTTTGAAATCTTTATAATGAATCATTTGAAATCCCACCAGAACTTAGTCTGGAAATGAAGCTATTACTGAAGCAAGCATATCCGAACTGCCTTTAGTTTCCAGTGCCGGTGTGAATAACAAATGAGACCTTTGCAGCAGGCAAATCTTGTCCAGTACCTCACATAGTACTTAATTTTCTTATTTTTTGCTTGCTGAATGGAGCATTTTAATACCAGGCAGTGTTTTTTACAACTTGTCTGTAGCCAGTTCTGCTCTGGACCATAAAAACTCAGCAATATGCTGCTGGGCATATGGACAGACCCACTCAAGCAGCAGCAGTTAATCTGGTGCTGTTTGGCTCTGGAAATGTGACTGTGTCTCTTGTCTGCTCTCCAGGTGTTCTATGAGCACAGAAGATGGAGCCAAGCTGTATGATGTCTGTCCTCACGTCAGTGACTCGGTGAGCTTCTGGTTGTCCTGAGGGCCTGTTTGGTCAACTTTAACTCGTGAGCTTTTTGCATGATGAATGGTGGGGTGGGGGGAGGCAGGGAGGGATGTGGCACAGGAATTTTTGGAAGATGTTCAGTGTCTGGCTATCCAGAGAAGCTGCTTCAAG
>JANHGO010002200.1:0-30958 GCA_024606505.1 Aquila spilogaster
ATGAACTCTCCCTGTTCCAGCAATTTAGATCACTTGTCCTGTAGATATTACTGCTTGAGAAATGGTTTGTTTCTGGTAGTTTTGTTTTGTATTCTTACCATGTCATTATATGTCTAGAAAAAAATTGCTAGCAATTTTTACTAAGCACATTTTACGTAGTGTAACAGAGACAGTTTGCTCCTATGTGATTGTTCTGAGTCTAACATAACACCCAGATACACTGTAAATGACATAGGCATTGACATTTACATGTGTACTGTCATGCAAAACCATTTCCTGCTACACTGGATATAATACTATAACTGAATGAAAAAAAAATTTCTGGTTTCATGATACCATTTTTCAGGCCATGGTCAGCGTATATAAAGGTTCTTCAGTATAAACCTCATCAGTGCAGAGCAATGGATTTCAAATTCTGTATTCTTACCTAGTGCTTTACAGCAAATTGCACTTCCAAGTCTTACAGGCAGTTAGATTCCTTGGAAAGAGCTCAGCTTACCCAAGGTGTCCAACCTTTCCTGTGAGAGGGCAGGAATGAACAGATATGCAAATGCTGCAAGTTTGAAATGCAGAAACCTGTGAACTGGATAAGGCAAAAGCTCAGAGACTACTAGCACTCCACTGGGTTGTATTTCATAGCTCAAAATATTCCAGTTGTGTTTAAGATACAGTGTCTTTTCTCCCCTCTAATAATCCAGCCCATACAAATGTCAGGTATATAAAAGATTATGTCTAACTCACATACACAACAACTTATACTCAGGCCCCTCATTGATACATGAATTTTAAATACTACGGGAACAAGAAATAAATCAGAAACTCAAACATATTCCCCATTTTTTAAACTGTTTCAAGAGCAAACATCTAAAGCTTTAAGGATTCAAGATGTGAGTAATGGGATATGAAGCTCTAGGTCATTGGTACAAATTTGCCCCAGATCAATGACATCCAGGAATTACTGCCAGCTGAAACTATTTGATGGCCAATAATAATTCCTAGTTCCAGTCGAGATTCTAATGAGCTACAGTCCTCATAAAAAATTACCATCATAATGAGCTACAAGACTTACAGAAAGCTCAAGGACTGTGTGGCTTGCAGACTAAACTATCTTTCTGAAAGTACTGCACTATCTGCCGAATGGAGAACTAGATACAACTGCACTGTTTCCCTGCTAAAGGAAGATGCAAGAACACTGACTGTCTGCAGCCAGGTACATTGCAGCTTGTAGCTTTAACAGTTCAATTTAGGAGGAATTATCTATCTACTATTTATATAGTTAAGAGAAAAGCTCCTTTAGACGGCAACTCAAATGGAATAAATTGAGCTCCGTTCTGAATTTTGAATTGTTTTGTGTGAGAGCTTCCTCCCCATGAATCATGCAAGGAACTTCTAAATTTAGGCATGTGACACTAGGTGATGAGAGTACTTCATTTACTTTCTGACATAGAACAAAGCATTGGTGCACTGCTGAATCCCACAGAAGCGAAGAAGCAGAGGACTACACATGCTCAGCCATTCAGAACCAGTAAAATTATTATCAGAGAGGAAGTGGACTATTCTTAGTAAATATATACCACAGTTAAAATGCTTTTTAAAAATCTTGTGTGAATGTTTGAGAAAATCAGTGTAATGTGGTAAATTATGGGATCATTTCTGTTATTGATACACACAAGACAGCCTTAGAAATTTTCAGAAATACTGATTTAGGCTGACTTAAGATTCTATTGTTGTTGTTTCTTTTTTCAAATAAAAAACAAAACACATTCTCTCTGAAAGTGATTTAATTTGATATTCCAAATTCCTAATAAAATTCACCCAAGCCAGTTTAAATACTCCTTCTCCACATTCCCAAATCAAACCCTACCCCAGGATACCTCAATTACAGCAGCACATTAACGTTTTCTGTGTTTGCATTTTTGTTATCCTGTAAAATGTGCAATGGGCTGAAGGCTCTCTGAGAAGTGGATTATTGCACTGATCTCCTCTAAGGGCTTGTGTTTTAAGGGAAGTAAAGAGTAGCCAATAGAAAAGTCTTTCAAAGCTCCACAAATCAATTCGTCGGTTGCTCTTTTCCTGCTCACAGCACAAGAGTGTGAAACAATTCTTCTTGCAGATAGAAAATAGAGACAACTCCACCTACCTGAAGATAGTCATTAAATAGTAAAAAAAAAAAAAAAGAGAGAGACAAATTCAGAAAACAACTCAGCCCAACACAATTTTGCATATTTAAAATCCTGAGTTTTAAGGCATTCCCCACTTTTCACTAACGAGCCAGTGGACCTCAGGTGACCAAAAGCAACAGTTTCTACTAGGTGCCAAAAATGAGGCAATAAATCAGGGTCTACTGTGTAATTATGAAGACTGTGATTATTTGAATACACACATCCAGCACCCATGTAGGATGATTTTCCAAGCTGGATAATACCCAAGCCAGAGCCTCATTTAAGCATTTATAATCACAAGCATGCAGTAAAAGACCATTGAAGTCAACAGTACAACCTCAGCAGTAATTGATATAAATAAGCTCAAGAGTGAAAATGCACTTCTACAAGAACTAGCCTGCTGTTTCTGGCAGCCCTGCATGGTGCAGGACACAGTAGCACCAAGAGTTTTCCATTTCCCTGGCCTTCATGACATAGAAGAGACGCTGAGGAAATTTCACTTGCAGAATGTTCAGTTTTTCTGAGGAAGAAGAAAACAGGGTGGAGGGGACAGGGCTTTCTCCAGTTGCTCTTTATGCCCACATAGTCTGGCCACACAGCTATATGCCTGATTTGCACTTCAGCTTGCTTATATTTTCCCTTGCTTATCATGGGATCAATTAGATGCTAGGAAAATAAAAATAATTATTTTAACTGAATATTCAAGAACATATTTTTACTAGTCTTTAAATTTATTCTTTACTTTTTCATCACCAAGGAACCAGACGAAACTGTCACCAGAAGCAAAATAACTTTGTATGTGACCAAGTGGCAGACGACAGTTTTCATCTCCAGCTCACATAATGCACCCCAGGCATAAACTGCAGCCAGTACACGAGCTACAGAACTCTACTCCTTGTAATTACTGCGTATCAGACATAAGAACCCACTCAAGGACAGTTTCAAATAGAAAGATAAGAGACCTGGATCATCATGGTTTGGGTATCAATGCCAGCTTGAGTGAAACATCAGAGATTTAAGATCCAAATCCTCCCTCCTCCTCCTTGGCAGTCACCAGCTCATTTCTGATCCTTAAGATTGTCAGTCCCTGCCCAGCTTTGGCCATCCATTAAAACAAAGAAAGAAAACAGCAAATAACACTGTCAAGGGAAACCATAACTAGAACAGCATAGCAGTTGTCTAGCCATACAACTTAGACATGTCATTTTGGAAATCTTAAACTTTCTACAACAATTTCAAAAGAGCTTTTTGTTAGAAATTGAAAAGCAGTGCTGTAGAGTACAGAGGAATTTATCAGCGCTTTTATTGTTTATGTGTCTTCGAGGTGTATGATGGACAGGCAAGGCTTCTTGGACAGGAGGAAAATGAATGAATGCATCCTTAGTGAATTAATACATGGGCTTCACACTTCATTTCTAAGAATATGTCCCAGTGAAAAAATCATATACAGGATTTTTTTAAAGGAAAAGAAACGACCCAATGCAAAACATTCTGAGCAGGGTTTGGGTGTTTTAACAGTTGTGTGGATGCATTCTACAAAAATTATCTCAAAAGATCTGGAGAAGAGTATGAAGCCATGGAAAGCAGATTCCCATATGAACATGAGCAATGACTGTCAAATAGACAGCTAAGATACTTCTTATTTTTTGTTTGCTAAACAGCAGACAGAACAGCCCAGATTCTGCTGATACTTGTAACGATGTTAAGGCCACCATGTGTTTCAACAAAACAATAAAACAGTCTTCACCAGAAACAACCACAAACCCAAATGCCAGTCTGAAAAAATGTTCTAAACATGATTCGTGCTGTGGCAGTATCGTCTACAGTGGTAACACACTGACAAGGGACTGTTGTAATGCTATTTTTTTCTGAGCTATCATTCTGGTCATAAATGTGCTAGACTTTTTACAACCTTAACTCCAGCTGAGAGGGACAGCACTCCACAAGGCTCCTTGTAAGGTCTCACATGAACTACTGTATCCTGAAGCAACCCTAGCATTACTTCCTTCAGCTGAAAATTCTCAAAATTTGCCAGAACCTCACATCTGATGTCTGTATACACATCAGGTATTATGCACCTGATCATCTCCTGTTCACTTTCTCATTCATTTCTTGCAAGAATACCTGTTTGCATAGGCATTTACAACTGCACGTGCACCTAATTTTTCCTTCATTTGAATGCTCTGGCCAACTAGAGCCCACTGAGGTATTTCATGTTCTTATGACGCATCATATGAATGTGAAGAATCCGTTCTATATAAAATACAACCAAGCATGCATACAGAATACTCATTTTTGCATGTCTGATACCATTTTTCTGTCTATCATAAATACACACAAGTACGTTATCAGCATGACAAATTCAGTGTTTGAGAACTGCAGTCAGGCCTGTCCTGGTGTACATACTGAACTTTCTGCCTCTGATCTTTTATGGCATCATGTGGTACTCTGGTAACAGATGACATGGGTATTATTAACTTGAGTAATTTTTAGCCTAATTCTTAAGTAAACAGTATAGAATAACAGGACAGTAACTCAATTTTTTTTTGTTAACTTTAATAAGCAAATCTTGTGTCAGTTAATAAACTGCTTACAAACATAAGAATAACTGAAAAAGCAAAATGGGATCCAATTGGAAATACCAACTAAACCATGAGTTTGTCATAACAAAACTTCTCTTTGTCCCATGATAACTCACACAGCTGAAGTTGTAGATGAATATACAAAAGCATTACATCAGGGAGCAATCTGTAAGGTATCCAAGCCTGACAAAAACCTTATCAGAATAATTACTTTAATAATGTCATAGTATCTTATCATGAACAAGTTGGCTCTTATGCCAGATTTGTACTGAACAGTTTTAAACATCTGACTGACACGTCTACTTGCCCTGGGTACTTCCTTCAGGCAGCAGCAGACAATGTGCAAAGCTGGGGTCTGATCTAGTTCATGTCAAATCAGCACCGTCCATATCTCTTTTCTACTGCACACAAAGGTGAGACTGTTTCAAACAGATGTATCTATAGTTGAATGCCTTCAGGTTAGGTGGGATGAATCTGGACTGTTTAGTAGTCCATTTGGAAGGTCACAAGGCTCCTGCGTGAGAGTAGCAGTAAAACGAGGAAACTAACTTTTCCATTCCCTGTTATGTGTACCAGGAGTTGTTTGCCAAGCTTGAAAGATCCAAATCAGTAATCCTATTAGCACAAAGACATCCCAAAAATATAAGGAGACTCCGCAAATAAACCTAAGGAAATAAATGCTAAGAACAGATCTAGAAAAAGCAAAAGCCCATGGCTCCAGCAGCAGGACATTTCTACCAGCGTGGTCATTCCTATCAGGCTTGGTACTGGTCCCCGATCCAAACCGCTCAAAACAGTGCAAAGAAGCTCTCTTCTATACCTGCTCCTTTCCCCAAATAGACTTCCATCAGCAGTCTTGGGAGACTGCCAACTCAAAGAATATATTTAAACATTTTCCATTTACTGAAATGTCACCTCCTTCATTAGACACAGGTGAGTGTCTCTGTCCTTTCACTGTCTTTCTGCGTCACCTGCCAATGAATTTTTTTGTTCAAGACTATGGAAACACCGTATTCGGTCTTCTCAATCTCTGCTTTTAGCTTAAATTAATGTCTACATCTGTAACCAAATTAAGAAGCATTACTTCAGAGATAAGGCAAATTTACAGCTGTCTTTCGAAACCACAGAGCTCTCTCTTCATCCACAGCTCAGATTTGAAGCTGAAATCCTCCCAAAGCTTCACTTCGTGAGCACATTGTCTGGAGCAAGGCATCAGTTTTTGCAAACTACTAAAACCACAGACAATAAGCCTGAGTGCGTTCATATTGAAAAGTATGGCAAAGCAATCTATCTATCTCCATTGGGAGCTAAATTTGGTACTTGTAAAGCATGTGATATTCACAAATTACCTCATAGGAACACACAACCTCATACAAGCACATACAATGAAATGACTGAAGGAGCAGTAATGAGGGAAAATTAGTAATACGCTTCTTTAGAAACAAGTTCCAAGTGCAAATTTTCTTAATATATAAAGAAAAAAAACAAACAAACAAAAAAGAAGTGAAAAGACTCAATTTCAGTAAAAGGTTTACTAAAGTAGAGTTGAGAAACATCTATTTTTTAAAAAGTTTAGAACTTCCAGTGCAAAAAGTATTAAAATTACTTTCTTTTATCATTTTAATAACAATGTCTGATTTGTCAAAATAACAGTAAAAACTCTATAAATATCTGTTCAGGGATTATTCCAATAACATGAAAAACTCTAGTGGAGAAGTGACACAGAATATAGAACTGTCATCACACATTTGCATATCAAAGGCTGTTTAAAACTGATAGGCACATAAACAGAAAATACATGCTACAAAATTAGTCATTTTAAGCATGGATCTTTAAATAAAACTGGCAGAGTACTTTCATTTTAGCTAACTCGTTCTAAAGATGAATCGGAATAATGGCGTAGCACCTAGAACAGTTTTGTATACATACAATAGTTTGGTTATTGCAATGTTTGACCATATCCTCATTAACTTACCTTAAAATATTTTACTTATTACTTCAGTAAGGTATTTTTGTTAAGCATGTAACTACACATTTACTAAATGAAAGTATTATTTTTCCTTTCAAAAGAAGAAGAGAACTGTGATTTATTATGTCTTGGAGACTGACTGTCAGAAAAACATACAGAATTCTCATAGCTACCAAAAAGTATGCACATTTTTGAAGTTCTTACGATGCAACATTTGCAGGGAAATGAGTAGCTCTAACAAGCTCACCAAGAGACAAAACTGTTTTGCAACTCCAAGCCCTATCATTCAGAAACAGAAGCAGCAAACTTCAAGCTGAACATACACTGAATTTAAAGTAGTGCACACCATAAAAAATGCATATTGGAAAAACAAACAAAGAAACAAACAAAAACAAACAAAAAAGCAGTTCTATGTTCCCTTCCAATCATGACTGAGAACATGGACAAGGGTCAAAACCACAGTGGTGACGTGCATTCCAGAGTCCAACTGATTTGGATGGCTGGTTAACTGACAGAAATTTTGTTTTTTCTCTTAATTGTTCCACTTTGGCTAACTACTAGCACCATACTCACTGGACTAGCAAGTGCACAGACCTGTGTATACTATTAAGTATATAAGCATATTCTATACAAACTTCTATTTGCCTCTCATTCTTTTTTATGTAGAAGTGGGAATTTCCAAAGAAACTACCAAGAGATTGTCTGAATAAAATTCAGATTTTTATTCTGAGAATAACAGATGTAGCTTCTTAATCATACTGTTTGAATTACTCAGAAAAACAAACCAAACAAAGCCACGTACACTAAATATACATATACAAATAATTACTGTAACCACTGATTAATTATCTAATTTAAATTTCATTTCATTAAAAGAAATAGGCTAAAATAAAAATACCCCTTCTCAAAAGCATTATTATGCTAACTGCAGAACAAAACAACAGAGAACACCTTGGCAGGAGAGCAAATTCAATCCGTCTTCAAAAGCAGAATAAACTGTTTCATTTGTGACAGATGTTTGCCCAAAACGGCTTTGCAAACTTCAAGCAAGGGAGATTCCACAACACCTCCAGCTATTCCAGCGCTCTACTTTGCTTACTTTCCAGAAGTCACTTGACATCTGATTTCCTTTGCACCAATAAAAGACAATTGTTGTTTGTAGACATGTCCTTACTAGCATGAAAATCTCTATGTGTATTGCAAAGTTATGATTAACGATGACAAAAATGATGCAATTTACTGTCAAAATGAACACTTTGTAATAGTAAAGACAAATAATTTTCAATACTACTCTGCTATTAAATTCTGGCTAAATATTAAATAAAGCTTCATCCTCTATTTTTATGCCTATCACTATTTCACAAGCATAAAAATTTATCTATTCATACCTAAAGATCTGATCCAACTTTGAAAACAGTACTGAGCTGAAATTGGCATTGGCTTTGCTACCAAGAGCAACAGTAACAACAACTGGTTGCCATAGAATTGCCACAGCAAATGAAGGTCTGGAAGAAGAAAGTCTGGAAGTACTACTTCAAATACACTATCACCTACATTCTTATATTTTTGATTAAAGACATTATTATAATTCACATGTATACTTTGTTCACAATGCTCTTTCTAAGGAAAAAATTAAGTATTGCTGTTTAAGATTTACCAGAGCTTCCACAGCTCTTCAGATCTAGAAGACACTGAGACCTGCCCTTAAATTGAAATGAATAACTGAAAAATTATTTTCCTTCCAGAAAGCTATTTCAGAGCTACAGAGTTTCATAAACCAAAAATAAACATGCAGCCCACATGCTACAGAACTGTTTCCCTCTCGACCACAAATGCCAAAAAACAGTCCGATTCAAAGCTATAAAAAATGAGCAATGATCAACTCAATGAAAAGGAACTTCGCTAATTCACGAGCAACTACAAAGAGTTAAAAATATTGATAATTTTTCATATTCAGATTCTCTTTGCCTTTAAAATCATATTTTTAGAATATAAATTTATAAAATTTTAGTGAGAATATTTCAAAATGGAAGTTTTGGTTTGAGATGAAACTAAAATTGACATTTTGCATATTCAACAGATTGGTATTAAAAACGTGTTGACAAATGTCAAAATGTTTCATCTTTGTCAAAATCTTTTTTTGATGCAAAATTAATGGAACAAATTCCAGACTGTTTTAGCAGTGAGAAGTAATAATTAAAAGGGCTGTAAATGTTAATAAAGCTCTAGTATTCACTGGCTGATCAACTGCATTGATGCTGCTAAAATATTTCAGATGTTTTGTTACACTGGCTACCCAGAGGGATAGTTCCTGTTCCTTACTGTGGCAAAACCTACAGAGGCCAAAATATCATTTTACAAAACTTGTAAAGAAAATCCAGCTTATTTCATTTCAGGAGTGCTATGTGCATTCACTTCACGTTACACATCACATGGGCTAGAAGGAAAATTTCAAGGGAAGAAAATAAGAGATCTGAATGGTCAACTCACAGATTAAAAACAGGAGTTGAGGACAATTACCGAACTTGTTAATGAAGGCTATCTATATTTTCTCTATAAACCGAATGAAGGCTATACAAATATTAAACAATGGTAACAAACATAAGGAAATTAAAGCAAAATTTACCCAAAGAAAGAAGGAAAATGCATTTAGGCCATTCAGGTAATTAGAGAAGGAGACATTCTGTACGAATACTCCTGTTTATAAAGCTGCTGAAGGAGTTAGGAGTTAGATGTGCACATACACATCTCTCTGTCTAGCTGTTTCTCCTCAGCAGCTATGACTCAATCAATACTGGGGGTTTCTGAATGGCAAACTCAGTAAAGAGGCTAAAGTCATACTCTCACTAAGTTTTTCTTCATATAAGACATTCTGAAGTACTTTGTAAAACAAATCAATTTTTAAGGAAATCAAAGGATATCTCAGAATTTAAGATGGAAAGGTAGAGAGAAATGAATGATCATAATCTCTCCATTACTTTGCAGATGATGGCATGATGCATGATTTTTGCAAATGAACTCAGAGAGAGCTCTGGGTACAAAGACCTTTGACAAAACTGTCTCCCATCTTACACTGACCAGTTAGACTTCAGTGTGCATTGGAACATTAAAAGGAAGAAGATTCCAGGCTTTAAAAAATGTACATCTGCAGTAAGGTATACTGCAGGGATGCACTTCAGTTCCTTATTAAATGTCTAACATTTCTCTGCCTTCTATACACGCAGGATGCAAAGACAATTACAAAGAACCATCACTAGGTATCTTTGTTATTTCAATATCACTACAAAATCCTCATAGATAGTTTACACTTTTTACTGTGGAGCACAAATGCCTCTTTCTTGCACTAACCAGACATTTGGAAACATTGTGACTGTCTGAAAATTCCTAAAAGTTTGAAGTTTGTATCACATACAAAATAAGTAATGTTAAAGCTGTTTGTTGAAATGGATTAGCAGGCTGGATTTCTGAGCACCTCGCTTTTGAGTATCTTAAAACATTTTACTGCAAGCTTTTCATATCATACAACCTCTAAGCATGCTCCGCTACACTCTCTTTGACATATATTTACACATTGCTTTCTACTGCATTTCACAGTCTTTGTTTAACACACTAAAGTGCTAAATAAGGAGATATTGAAGCCTCAGTGTTCCACTCAGCCAAATGTTAAACATGCTGCATGTTACAGCAAGAAAACAAACTTTGAGTCTTTCTGCACAGCTCAAAAATAATTGGAAGAGCTAAATAAATAATAAAAACAGGAAATAAAACACATTTTAGCTGTCCATTATCATGAGAATATTGTTTTAACAAGACATATAGAATCACATTATCATTCTATTATTTCAATAAGCTTGATGTTGATACAAGACCGAGACAGTTATCAAAGCAGAGAATCATTCTTGTACAGAAGGATCATATCACTTAATGGGACGGAGATGTCACATAAACTACAGTGTCAAATAGATAGCAAGATACAGGACTGAGCTTGTAGTGGTAATGATTTTATGTTAGCATACATGGCTACATCAACATAACTGATATTTGACATGAATATAGATATATATGTTTTTGAAACTGATACCATTATAGTGCTTATTCCACAAAATCCCTCACAAATTCATCTTTTATTATGTTCTCACACACATTTAAAATCTGCGCATTTTTTCTATTGTCTGTGGTTTCAGAGATATCTCATTGACTCAGACATGTAATGACGAGTATAAGAAAACCTTCTTTTGAAATTAAAAGAACATATATGGTAATTATAAAACTTTTATCATTGAGGACGTCAGTTCTCAAAGTTGGCATGTTTTTTTTTTTCAACTAAATCTGCACACTCAAAGAAATCTGAGGAATTATTCTTCATGACCCAGTACATTCCCGCTGTTTCTTAGTAACTAGGAGCCAAGCAAACATTTCTTACGTCATATAGTTTTAGTAAAAAAAAATAGGTTCTGGACATGCAATTTATTTTACAACTTGATTTCTGTGTGTGGCTAACACAGTGACCCCCATCCCACCTATGTTGTAAACTGAAGTTTGAGACATACTGTAATTTGGGATATTCACAAACTGCTTTCCATACATGTTTTACCTTCAGACCTATTGCATCCTGCTGCAGATGATTTGGTGTCACATTCACTATGAAGATATTAATATAAATGCACAGTTGCAAGAAGATCTGAGTTTTAATAATTCTAGAGCTGACTCTGGGTTTGCACGTAAAACAACAAGACTGCCCCTTACGTATCTCTGAATGACATGTTTGTAAGAGGGATGGATGGAGGAAGCTTTACGTCTGCTAGCTTTAGCTACTGCACATGTTGCTTTCCTTTTATGTAGTTCATTACAGACACACCCTATGAAGCCACATTAACAGTGCAGGTTGCATGTGAACAACCACCTGAGACCATACAAAGGTACAATTTTAACTACAGTGCTACCAGGCAACCACAACCTATCTATATAAAGAAAAACTTAAGACTTCAAAGAGTGTATCATGCATAGTTACGTTTATGAACAAATAGAAGACGGAAGGGTGACAAAGTTATTTAACAGGTCAGGGATGTCACACTATTCTCAAACAATGAATTTAGGCAAAGGTCAATTCAGGAATAAATGCCAAACAAGACCTACATTCAGGAATGACTTCTAAGTTACTACTGAATGCCAGCTTCGTAAGGCTATCAGCATACATAACAGAATTTTCCAAATGGATAACTGTATTTTTATTTTCTTCTGTTTGAATTAGGATCCTAGAGCAGCCACTATTTCAGCAATGTAATAGCTGCTGAAAAAACACTGATTTCAACAGCATCCGCTGTGTTTCGTATACCTCAGAAATCCATCCTGCACGGATGCCCATCCTTCTTTATCTCATAGTTCTGGAAGTTACCCACACATTATGTGTGATGCGTATACTTTCTCACATTCAACAGCAGACTTACACAATAGCTAAATTTGGGAAATGGATTACTACAGTCTGACTTGAAGCAGAACTGAAAAGGTAAATCTGATTGAAGAAGATAAACTTTCTACTGGAAAAATATTTTCTGAGTTCTCCTATATTTCACCCTTAGCGTTAGCCAAAATAAGATTATATGACCAAAAGACTTTGTATTACTTCTTTCTGTGCAGATCATGATGTTTGATCATGAAAACTATTGCAAGCTGTAACAGCTAAAACAAAGTTTGCATGGTCATCCCACTGGTATTTCCAATGCACGTGATGAGTCTGACCCTGTGACGTTTGAAAAGCAAGAACAAGCAGTTTCTCTGCTACTTCGATACAATTCTGCTACTTGGCACAAAGCAGAATTTTTGCCAGGAACGCTGTCTACACCCTGAGTGAAAAACAAAGTTCCAAAAGTGAATGTGAGGGACAGAAACTGTAGAAATGAGGAAAAAAATCACTTACATTCATCCAAGATGTCTGTCGCTATTACTGTTGAAACTCTGCTATGGGCTGAGGTCACAAGACCCTGTAAGCTAAAATAGAGAAGCTTCAGCTGAGGGTAACTGAAGCTGCAGGACATTAAAATACATATTAGGGTTATAGATACTGATTGGAGTTTTAATTTCTTAATCTATTTTTCCCAAGGCATGAAAAGTGACCTCTACTTTTTGGTCATTTTTCAGTCCTGGAGGGAAGCGACTTTCAGTATTATGAGTATCATCTACCTCATTAAAAGTGTTATTGTATGTTATATACAGTACATTATATGATAGTATGATGCTTTCATTGCGTAAGTTTGGAGTTGCCACATTATTCACAGATAGGGGACCTATATGTGATTTATGCAGATTCTCCCAAACAAAACTACAATAAAACCTTTATACAACATCACAACATCATGTATGTAGAAAATGTATATAAAAGAAAAGCTAGTTTAAAAACTTTAAACTGTGTTAAAGTTTATCACAGAGCTTTTTTTCCTTAAATTTTTAATTAAAACTTAAGTCTGGGGAGTCTGATAACTTTTACAAAGAATAGGTACTTAGAAATACTAGAATAACTTCAAAGCTATTTTTGAATGCATCTTAATACTGTATTTTGAAAATCTATTGCATCTTAGTCTCCTAGGGCTTAAATCAAGTGTGTGATCTACAACGCAGGTGGAATCTTCTCTTAACCTGTGATATAAAGATCCTACTGTTGGCTTCAGTATGACGCTGAATTTGTCACTAATTTTGGATTGAATGTTCGCCCTTCTGGCTCGTAATTCACCATGCCTTTGGGAAGAGAACTGACAATGCAAGTGCTAAAAAAATAGGAGAAAACAGAAAATAATACCCTAGGAAATTAGTGTTAAGAGCGGAGTTCAGAACAACAGAAGGAAACAGACTGGTAAATTCAGCTGAGAAAAGTGCATTACAAATAGCGCTGCAGTTTACTATCTGTACTTGTATTGCATATGACATCTGCTAATGTAAATATGTACTTAGAATCACAGAATCATAGAACAGCCCGGTTTGGAAGGGACCTCCAAAGACCATCAGGTCCAGCCTTTCATGGGAAAAGCAATCCTAGATGAGATTATCTAGCACCCTGTCCAATTGCATCTTGAAAATCTCCAGTGATGGCGGTCCTACCAGATCCCCGGGGACGTTGTTCCCAGGAATGATTGTTTATACTGTAAAAACTTTATTTTTTATATGAAGACAAAACCTCTCCCAGTGCAATGATACTTGTTGCCCTTTGTCCTCTCCCTGTGACTTCCAGTGAAAAGAGAGCCTCTGTACATATGCATGTATAAGCAAACACATGCAATGTGCAAACAGATTTTTAGACCCTAGGCAAATTTGTATCTGATACAAACAATTCCAAGAGCAGAAGGAATGCAATGAAATCCAAACTACAGAAATTCTGAGTTAGACAAATAACAGCAAAAGCACAGATATTGTATATAGATGAGAGAACTCCAAGACAGCAAAAGGACAGTGAAGGGTGGAATCTCTGTGCAAAGTTAAAAAAAGAAATTGCCATCACATTGTATAGATATTTACTTGATTTCCTGTGCAATTGTAATGAGATTGATAATAGGTGAAAATACAACAGATGAGAACTAAGAAACTATCAGGGTACTGTATCACTTTGTCATACTCAAATAGTGCGAAACATTAAGAAATCCAGTTCCAAGAAATCTGTTCCATGCTACAGACTTTTTTTAATAACTGTAGAATTCATCAGAATCCTACCAAAAAAAGCAGTCAAACATATCATTCAAAAGATCAGTAATGAATATAACATGATTCTTAAAAAGTCAGTTATGGAGGAAAAAATGGGCAAAAGTCTCCTGCCAAAAAACATCAGAATGTTGCATTTTATTTTCTTTCAATAGAAGAATATAGCAAATGTTGTTCAGACTATGAGACTAACTCAACAGAATAGGAGAAGTGGTGGCCAAAGTATCTGTAATGGAACACTAAATAAATCACCTTTACCAATTCATTTTCAGTACACAGATCTGACAACTAGTCTGAAGTTTCATGAATGCACATAAGCTCACATAGAATGACTGTTTTCTAGTCTTGATGGTATAAGATAGATGCCATATCACTATATTCCAACTTGAATTAGTTGCTCTCCTTCCCCACATGAGAAACACTGACAAAAATAACAAATTGCAGTTGAATCAATTATTCTCACTATGAATGGTCTAACAGTTCATTCAATCTAAACATTGTATGTTAGATGATGTAGAATGTAGTCTGACAAGCTCAATGTGTAAGAAGTAAAGCTCTATCAGCAGTGAGCTCAGCTCAATACATAAACAGTAATTTATTAGCAAGGAAAAAAACAAAAAAAAGTAAGGTAGGGGGACAACGCTATGTCTAACGCAGAAAGCCTATGCTACAGACGGTACATTTGAGTTTGAGGTTAACTATATAATCAAAGGAGAAAAATAGGAATTTCTGTGGCCCATTTTATTAAATCCTAATTAGATATCCAAAACTATCTCTTAGAAGTGTGTTGACTATGTATTGGCAACAGTGTGTTGACTAGAAGTGTCTTGACTATGAATGGTGACCAGACTCTCAAGCCTGAACTGTTACAGTGAATGGTTGAGACAAGGTGTAACCATCTAATGTTTGGTGAAATAAACCTTCCAACATACCAATTAACAAACTTCCCACTGGTATGTGCCCCACGCAGTCACTTGTATTTACGTTGAACAGATGTAAAAGCAGACTACTCTGTACTGACTTCATAAATTCAGCCTGTATCAGATAGATGCAATGCCCTAAATCTTACTCCAGATGAACAGCAAAAGAAAAACAGCATTCACTTCAGCTTTCATTCAAGTATGAATGAAGAACACTGTTGAAAGCCTCAATCATTTCATTCTATCACAGGACAAACACACCTCGCAGCCAAATACCCTATATCCTACCTGAAGAAACAAACAACCCTCAAATTCCCCTCCCTCCCTTCAGTTTTGAAGGAAAAACTCTCTCTGGAATAAAATAAAATTTTATGATCTACACATGTGCACACACACACCAATATTGACAGAAGAAACAGCTATGGAATTTTAGGTACTAATATGCATATTAAAAAAAAAAAAAACTATTGAAAAAATCTGATGCTTCAGGAAGTCAGATACTCACCAGACTGACTCTCATGGCCAAATATTAAATTCACGCTTTATATTGTGCAATAGTTCAGCACAAATTTTTCAAGTTTTACACACCCTTCAGATTTACACAGATTATGAGATCAGATGTGACAGTAAGACTGGCCTCGTTAGAGATACATATGACAAACTTAGCCAGCCATCAAAGGTAACAATCACCATTTTGATAATCAATGTCAGAATTGAATTGAATTTCCAGAAATGACTTGAATGAAAATTAGTTCACAGAAGGATGGGGATTAGCGCAGTATTTTACATTGATTACTTGGACAAAAATAAGATACAATTTTAAAAAGAAAAAAAGGAAACTATAATATTTTGTAAATATTTACAGATTAATTCAAATTTATCAACTACTGAAATTAATCAACAAGCAGACTGACGGCACCTCACGCAACTTGGTGATCACCATAAATCCAGACAATGTATCAGATTTCCTCAGATAGAGGTCATATTTTAAATGAAGGTAGAATTTGTTATGCATTATTCATCCATCTGAAAATATTACAAGGTGGGACAACTTTTTATAGTTTATTACCATAGCATATTACAAAATGCATTTGCAAAATAAATGTTTAACCGATGATTCTATGACAAGTCGTTTCAAAGCATATTATAAGATGCAAATATTGTTAAAATACGTGTGCATGTTTAATGCATGAATTACAGTCATCAGACATGGTATAAATTGTCATAAAATTTAACAAATGATAATAAGATATTTATAAATGACATCTAAACATAAAATGTGCACTGAGAAGTAAATGGTACTAAAATTAATCCTTGTATGAAGGCTCTTTTTTCCTCGTCTCTTTCTGCAGAACAAACTGAGTTAGGTGATTTCATGGCTTGGATCCCTCTGAGCAATGTCCAAGATAAACTTTTCTCACTAAGCTTCCGAGGCAGCAAGAAACTTCAGTCTTCAAAAGCTTACCAGAATAAAATCATGGACAGTTATCTATCAGCTAGACAGCATGGATTAGCTTTAACAGCACTTTCAAACTGTTTCTTATGAAGAATTAAACTGTGCTGAATAAATCTGTGTTCACTTCTGCAAACAAATTACCTGAGGAGGCAAACTGTTGAAACTCTTCATGATAGTTCTTTGCTCATTAGAAAAATCACCCTCAACACAGTAGAGAAAAAAAAAAAACAGCCTTATCTTTCAAATACTGCACATTTGATCAGTGATATCCAGTTTACATATACTGATCTATATAAGCCTTTTATTGCGACTATTTAAAATTTAACACCATAAAGCAAAATGTTGATGAGAGAAATGGTATTTACGTTTTTCAGCATTTGTGTATAACAGAGAGTTGTCATCAGGATGCTTCCTAGTCAATTACAGAAACTAATTGGTCTGCCTGAAGGGGAAATTTATATCCATCCCATCTGTAAGAGTCAGACTGAGAGGCTGACAAGATCCTGAAAATAAAGAACAGTCCTCACTTCCAAAAGCAGACGACTGACTAGAAAAAAGAACAACAGACAGAATGAGTGAGAGTGAGGGTGACTAAAGAGAGATACCAAAGTCATGTCCTGTCAGCTTTTGTGTAGAGACTTGCCGGTACGTGAAATCATTCATAATTACAACACAGAACTAATGATTTCACTGTAAAAGTAATGCTATAAACCTACTTTAAATCTGCCAGGTTTCAGCTGCTGAAGAAGTTGATCTCCAGCTTCTGAAGCACAGTCAAAGAGCATTAGCTGGATCTGAGATGTCTGATCCTGTGATAGGAATGTTGACATTGTTCTCTCTCTTAATTTTCTCTGAAGTTAAACAAGATTAGGTACTGGAGCAGGACCTCAGGGCAGTAAAAAAGAAGTAAAGCAATAATTTTGACAGAATGTGCAGGAGAAAAATTACACAGCTTTAAAAGTAAACTAGACAAATTCATGGATGAAAAAGATCTATTTCATGCTTTTGAAAACGAAGTGGTCTGAAGCTTCACGCTGCTTGGAGAATGTAAAAGGGAAGGACCTCAACTTTTTACCCTGTCTTGTCATTGCACCCTTCCCACCCCATGTAACACACCTGGGTTGGGCACTCGCAAAGTACAGGTAGCAGGAGCTGGCTCAGCATCACCACTCTCATACTCTGCTGGACTTAATGTATTTAGAAGCTTGGACGAAGTGCTGACATCACATGCAATGATATGTGACATCTCAGAGGATGCACGCATTACTTGCATGAAGTTTACACTTTATGTAGCTTACACGAGAGTGCTTTTGCAGGGAAGCATAGATGAATGTGCATCTGTGGAACCTGCCCAAGGAAGGTTCTTACCTTCTGATCTGCAGTGCTGCAAAACACTTTCAGTTGCTCATTATATAGTTCCGTTTGGGAGAAGAAAAAAGATACTGTCCCACTAAAAACAAAATTATTTATTTTCCAAATATTTCATGACAGAGCCCTGCTTTGCACATTCAAGTCTCTTTCTGGCACCTATGGTAACTGTTTCCAATGTTACATTTTTCTCTTTAGGGCATATTCACTTTTTTAAAAATCAGTCTTATGTTTATACAACGAATACAGCAAAGCCTGGGTTGGAAACACTCAAAAACCAGTGTTCTATTTCCCTTAAACCTCCAAGCCATCCTGCTCATCAAAGTATCCAGTAGCCTGTAGCTAAGCGCTTGTTTTTCCTTAAAAGCCCTCACATGCAAGGTCCTGTGGAAAATGATCATTTCTTCAGCTTTTCCAAATATAAAGGAACCCAGCAAGCTGGTAAAGCACAATAGGCTCTGAAGTCAATCCTCAGCCATTCCTGTGTGCACGTCTTGCTTACTAAAGATGTAACCATTCTGGTAGAATGCTCAGCACACGGATAAAAGTGACTGTCTCATAGTCAAAGTGAAGGTCAAGAGGATGCTGCTCGGAAGTGTGGAAAATGCTATGCAGGACACTCCCCATCCTTCCAGCAATGGCATCGCTCCTTGCTTTATTGACACTACTGGGTACTGTTTAACCTTCCTTGTAAATGTGGTTAAGTTTCAGCTCAATCCACAGCAGGTTAAAAAACACAAAACAACAGAAAGCAAAAAACACAAGAAAGAAAGTGTCCTACAGTAAAGTGAGATTGGAATAAGATGGTAAGAAGATTAATATCATATGGAAAATTTGTAATAAATAATATCTCTTTATCCTATGTTATTTTTTTCCCCCTGAGAGTTACATGACAAATACTTCAAAAACCAAAATACTTTGCAAGTATTGCTTAATACAGGAAGCAGCCTTTCTGGCACCTTCAGCTGTTGTGCAATTTCAAATGCAGGAAATGATTAATGACAAACAAACAGTAACTTTCTACATACATTTCCACAGCTGCCATTGCAGCCCTCTTTGTTTATCTCTGTGGCAGAACAATTCAACAGAAACATGGAAGCCACTGATTCATAGAGAAATTAAGTCAAGTTCAACACACTCTAGACAAGTTGAATACCTTAAGTCCTAAAGGACTATGTTTATTAACTAAAATTATTCTTACGTGGATAAATACCCTACAGGCTTTTAAAAAAGCTGAAGTCTGATGAGAATACGTCCTCTTTCGAAATTTAACATCTTGTTTTAATTCTTCCCCTAACCTTCTTTACAATTAATTAGGCACTTTTAATGTATTTTTTTTTCCTGATGCACTTGGCAGTTTATGCTGGTCACACATGTTAGGAAAAGGCCCACTACTCTAAATGCATTTCCCATGTAGTTTTAAGGCTTCTGATTACAGTACACAAGGCGTCAAAGACATTCAACTGAAAACGTGCCACATCCATGACAAGCAGAAACATTGCAGTGAGCTCTGCTTGTAGACTGGTGTATTCATGGGTGGTACTGGCCCTCTTCATACTCTATTTTACATGAATTCTCTCATTCTGGAAATATTTAACATTTTGTATTCAGTTTCCTGACATCCTGCTTTTGCATACTTGTATGTGTCTTCATGTGCACTTTCTGTTAAATTTTTTGTTCTGTTGGTTGTTAGTTCTTAGCTCTGCTGAGAAATGTACAGATGGTCACAATTTCTAGAGTGTGGAAGGGGTACAGTCCAAAGATGTACAGGACACTTCCAAAGCAAGGAAGTAGTTGTCCCCCAGTACTCAGCTCTGGTGGAAGCCGCACTTGGAGTACTGTGTTCAGTTCTGGGTCCCTCACTACAAGAAAGACATTGAGGCCCTGCAGCATGTCCAGAGAAGGGCAATGAACCTGGTGAAGGATCTAGAGCACAAGTCTTAGGAGGAGCAGCTGAGAGAACTGGGATTGTTCACTCTGGAGAAGAGGAGGCTGAAGGGAGTCCTACAACTACCTGAAAGGAGGTTGTGGAGAAGACTATGGGGGTCACAGAATCACCCAGCATCACAGAATCACAGGGGTTGGAAAAGACCTCAAGAGATCATCACGTCCAACCCCCAGGTTTGGCCTTTTTTCCATGAGAGGGAATGGCCTCAAGTTGCACAAGGGAAGATTTAGGTTGGCTATTAGGCATGGGAACAGCCTGCCCAGGGAGGTGGTGGAATCACTGTCCCTGGAGATATTCAAGAAACGTTTAGATATGGCACTAAGGGATATGGTTTAGAGGGAACTTTGGTGGTGCGTGGATGGTTGGACTAGATGATCTTGGAGGTCTTCTCCAACCTCGGTGACTCTATGATCCTAAAGGGTGTCCTTGATGATATGAGTTGGGCGTTTGGCAGACTTCAGAGCTTTGTGTAGATGAATACATTTTATTTGAAGAAGGAAGTGTTTCAGATTTAAAAAGTCTGACATCTTAAAATCAAAGGCAGTCCAAGGAAAGGAGCTGGTTAAAGAAATTCAGTAAGCCTTCATGTCAAGGTCTTACAACAAATGTCATGAAAACAACAGGTTATTCACGGAAATTCCAAAGCACTGTTGTGGTTTTCTCAAAGAGCAGGACAGTGGCAGGGGACTTGGAGAGTGAAGTTTTAATCTCTATGCTTAATGTCCCTCCTGATCTGACCATCACAGGGTTACTATGGACTGTATCCAGCAGATCTTGGCATTCACCTTCCAGGGTCCTGACCTAGCCTATCTGCAATTAGTCTGATGAGATTTATACATTCTTTAGACAGGAACAGAAGGCCTTCTGTGGAGTAAAAATCCAGTTTATGCATGAAGACAGGCTACTGTGGTACCAGTAAGAGAGGATATAAAGAAAATAAAAGAAACAAAACAGAACCACAGAATCAGTATTTGGAGAGTCTGCAATATGATTTCAGTGTTAAATAGGTCAGTCAAAAATATTCTTCATAGGCATATAGTCCAAGCCTAGAGAGACAGAATGGGAAGGACAGAGTATGACTAGAAGTTCCATGTTTTCATATACTAAAAAATTTCCCAAGAAAATCTCAATTTAGGCAACTGAATCAGGACACATTTTTGGCAGGAATTGTGCAGACACCCAAGCAACTGATCCAAGAAGAAGAGATTCAGCTCATCAAATGTAAGAGTTTTCCATGCAGTAACATAGAGATGGCAAGTGCTCCGGTGCTCTAGAAATACTAATAATGAAGATGTTGTGGTATATTTTGTTCCTAATAAAGTCTAGAATTATGAAACTAACTAAACAGAAAGGTCGGTCTGAGAGATCAAGTCTAACGCAGAACAAAGCACTATGAAAATAAGCAAAACATGAAAAAAACCTCTACGGTTAATTCACAAGAATGTTCCCATATATATGCATATATTAAAAAGATCACTCATTTATCTGTACAAGCACAGTTTTTGTGCAGTTTAGGGAACTGATCTGGGTAAATAACCTGCTAACATGTTCTTTAGGAACCAAAGATCCATCAGTTTTTCAAATGGTAAGTTTGTTTTATCTGCTCAAGATTTAGGGAACAAAGAAATTTCACATATATAATGTGAAAATTTTTTCTTCCTCAACTAAGAAATTATTATTAGCATTATTGATAATTTCTGTTAATATTTTTTAGAAACAATCCAAGTATCATTTGTAATTAGAACATATTTTACATACTAAAAATATTACCCTGGTTTTGAAATAATAGCTTGCTGATAAGAACTATTACAAATAGCAGATTCTCACACAGATATATATGAATGGGGATGAAACCACATTCCCCCGTGGCTTCCGAAGTACAGCTTTACTAGGAGTTACACACAGACACAATATACGGTCTGAAATAGTAGGAGTGCATAATGGAAGTATCTGTGGAGACACAGAAAAAAATGATCCTTCTTCAGGCAATTGAATGGTATTTTTATATTAAAATGAAACATCCCAAATTCAGCATAATTTCATGAGATCATACTTCAAACTAAAAATGGTATTATGATATTTTGTCAGCACACTTCTCAATTTTCATAAATCTAGGATTATGTTTCCTTGTTTCAATTTTACTGTACAGTGAAGAAGGATTTTTGTGTCTGCTCACGAGAAGATAGTGTGTTCTTTCTCAGAACCTGTGATTATACTAATTTTTAACAATCAGTGCAAACAGTTAAATTATCAGCGTAAGCAGTTAAATTACTCCCTCAAAATGTACCATATTAATCAATACTGTCTTTCTTCTACCACCATGGCATTCACTACTTGTCATTCCACATTCCTCTGGAGGGCCACAAAGTCACCTCAAATCTTGATAAGGCTAAATAAGTTTTTTGGTCAACTTGAAATTTTGACATATACCATGTAATTCAGCCCTTTTTCCAGATCATTAATACATATATTAAACAATGCCTTTTAACGTGCAGGTCAGTGGTAGACAGAAATGTTAACCTTTTGCCATTCTGAAAATTGACAATTTATTCCTACTCTATCTTCTGTCTCTTAGCGTGTTTCCAACTTATGACGGAACTTTAACTTTCACCCAGAACTATTCAGTTATCTTAATAATCTCTTGCAAAAGACTGTGTCAAAGGCATTTTGAATGTCCTTGTGAATCATATTCCCTGGTATTACTTTAAAAACAAATTTATTTTGGAGACACAGATACTTCTTGTAGACCAAAAATACTGGAATTCTCAGTAATGCAGCAGAGATGTGCGTGCCCTGCAAATTCAGTAAACTTTGAGGCCAGTGAAGACGACCACGATTTGTCTCCCAGAAAGGTCAGAGCACCAAAAACTTCCAGCTGAATCAGTAATGCAGAAAAATTAATTATAAGGCCTTATTTTATGCTGTTAGAATGCAGCAGTTCAATGCACATGATAAGTCACAAAGGCTGGTGAAAGACTCTGAAGCAGCAGCAGCACGGACAGTACCACAGAGGTGTGAATGCTCCCACATAGCTGACCAGGAACAAACTGTAGGCACTCCATAAACACAGTGTTAAATAACTGTCCTGCATAAGACAAATGATGACAGTGACAGACTGATAGGAAATACCTGTCATGATAGAAGGCAATATATGTGGCTAAGCTTTCTATACATCAACTGGAGAAGTCTGAATGATTGACTTGGAGGAGGATAATGAGGTACCCTGCAATCATTACAGACAGCACAGGAGAAAGTACAATAGGGCTTATCTGAAAATCTAAAAGTAGGAAATTAATGGCTCATTTTTTTTCTACTTTATGAAGAATAATAGGTATCATGAAGTCAGTCTGTGAAGGATTATAAAACTAAAAACAAACTGCCTGTACTTGATGCTTTGAAGGGGAACTGGGGAAAGATACAGAGAGAGATGTTAGGGAAATAATCTGTGCAGAACAGTGGCAGCGAGGAGACAAGATGACATTTGTCATGTGCTGAAAAGAGGCCAGCCGTAGTAAGTGAAATGTGGAGAACCTGTATGAGAGTTTCAGCTTTGCACACAGCTTGAGAATCTGTACCTTACTATGGATGTAAGGACTAAAAATGATACCCAGATAAAAGATGTGAGTTGTTTATGCTCCAAGCTTAAGAGATGACAATGACAGAGAAAGGGGAGCAAAGGACAGATTTTTCCTATTGGCCTTTAAGACCTCTAGGCATCCAAAAATTGACATTAGAAATACAGGTTGTGCTTTATTTGTTCTCTTTTACTATGAGATATGATATCCAGAGTGCAAATCACAAAGATGATGATGAAATTTCTCATTTAGATGAACTGCAGAAATCTCTGAATTAGAAGGATATAAAGAAAACCAGCAAAGTGTACAACGTAATGAGGATAAAAGAACTCCATACTGGGGAAAGTATACATACTGAGCTTACAGATTCACTAAAGGTAGATTAAATCAATGGCTGAGCAGAAGTCAATGAAAGAAAGCAGAAACTTCAAGTATGAACTTTTTCTCAAATTTGTCAGTTTTGATCATAAAATCAATTTTATTTTCTCACGTAGCTTTTTCCATCAATTCGCTTTTCATAGCAGAAGTCATTCAATTTTTTTTTGAAAATAATAAAAACATTTCCAGTGTAAGTGTACAGATGGCAAAATCTGTTGCTATTAGTGGCACTGTAGCTCAGCCCAAAAGGTGGGTGATAAGAACTGAGAGGCCTTGCTATATCCAGGAGTCTGTCCTTAAACACTCACTGTGAAAAGTTGCCTTCAGTTACAATTTATGTACAGGTTATGTATGAAAAAGCACCAAGTTTTGTTCTTGCAGGTATGAAATGTTAGTTTCTCAGCAGACAACAGGAGTAAGTTGTCAGTGATCCCTGAAGCAAAAGTTCTCTCTGTAATTACAGAAGAACCAACACTTTCTGCAAGAAATGCCATTTCAATGCCCCCAGGAAAGGCACTGATTTGCAGTATATATATACCAGTGCGATTACGGAGCTGGCAAGTTGTTTGATGCAACTTAACAACACACACTCACCTTTGTGTAAACAGATATTAAAATATCTCTCAAACAGATTATTAGCATCCTGCTTAGTGGTCAAAAGTACAGATACTTTTACGACTGGGAAATAAATTAAAATTTTTTGAAGAGTCTAGGGTAGTGCTTATCTATTTTATTTGAATGATGTCTGACAATACCTAAAGTACAAGTAACTGTTCTAGACACCATCCACTCACTTGATATTCACTTGCACTACCCCAAAGCAATTCTAATGCAGCTACAATGAAATATGAGGGGATGGTATGCAGTAACTCTCTCATATTTTGTTAGAGTTTTGGCATTACATTTTTCATTTATGACTGTCATATCATACTCAGACAAGAATCAGCTAGTAATGGTAGGAATGTGTCCCAAATAGCAAAAAAAGGACAAAATAATAGGTCAAGATTAATTAAGCATATGGTAAAATAAATGAAAAGTGTTAAGTGTAAATGAAGGAGTTAATTGAAGATGCATCTGCATAGAAAAAAAGAGCTAATTCCTGAGTAAACTGTAAATAAAATCCGAAATATCTCTAATGCCCAGTGATAGAAAAGGAGGATAAATACCAAAGCCTTTCTTCTTCCATGCTTTCTGCCTACAGTTAAGAGACAATATAATTTTCTACAATTAAAATAGGTGCTGAAAAAGTTAGAAAATAAATAATTAGTATAATAACTAATTAATTCTAAAGAGTTGCTGTTTTTGTTGGTTTCTTTTTGTATGAAATTCAGATGCTATAGACACTAACCACTTGCAAAAAAGACTTAATATCCAAAACCGATAAGGAAAGAATTGCATTACATAAGAAAACATTAGGGGAAGGTAACATCCACTCTATCCTTTCAGTCAAGGTACAAATTAAAATTACATCATTGCTTAGGTACAGATTTGGTGGGATACGGACAGAACAAAATCAGTCAAAACTGTGACAGACTTTTCTTCAATTAATCCTGGCTTTATTTAATCTTGTAAATTTGGCATTATGTTTTGAAATTAATAAGGTCTTTGGGTGGTGCAACCAAGCATAATTTATCAAAAAAAAATGTTACAGATTTTGGTTACCTGAGGATGCTAATAGATATTTTATTATAATACTCATCTTTTATTTTGGAATTAAAATTAAGGCCTTTAAAGCCAGCTGTTAAAAAATAGCTTACATTTACAATGTAGTATTACCTAAATAACTTAAAGACTTTCTTTACTCTATGGGGAACACTTTCAAAGTACTAAATGGAGATACAATGCCTATCAAAGCCCACAAGAGGCATGCGACTTTCCACATTCTTCTATGTATTATTATCAGCTATCACCCTGTTCAACAATATGTTTTTAAGTAAACAAAAAACTGAATATTAACTCAGCAAGTGGTATAAATTATTACTCTTTATCAGTTTAAACTACACATAAGCAACTGATGTGCCTCATAGTGAAACAAAGCAAGACAACAAACTGAAAAAAGAAAAATCAGAGAAAAGCTATACAAAACCAGATGTAACATTTATGAAAAACTGAATTGTATTACAAATTAGTTATTCATTATGACGATTCTAAAACTTCAGGAAAGCCACCCTTGATATTGAGTTTCTATTGGACAAAGCTAGTGTTTTATGAATTGCTGTTGTGTGACAGTGTGACGGGTGGCACAAAGATGCGCACCTCACTTGCTGAGCTTGTACCTTGCAGCACTTAGCCCAGTTTGACAGCAAAAGGTCATTCCACTGCTGGACAGGGGAAGCCAGGGGTGAGCACCACTGCAGCCCACTCCATGCTCACAGTGTGCTTCCAACAAGGTCATGTGAGAGCTGCTGTGCTGTAAGCAAAAACATAAGGAACTGCCAATGTACTGCTAAAACTGCCCAGGACATAGCTATATATCAACTTCACGTTGTTTTAGTTTAAAATGTGTCTTATTATACGCTGCAAAATCAAACACTGTTTTTTTTAAAGGGTTATGAAAGCAGTTACAGATTCCAGTTTATGGCTGATATTGCTAGGCGAAGAAAAGAAGTTAAATTATATGAGAATAGGCAGCAGGTGGTCAACAGATATCTCAGACTATCAATAACATATCAAATGCTCCTCCTCAACCAAG
The DNA here is from genome assembly GCA_024606505.1 of Aquila spilogaster. NCBI lineage: Eukaryota > Metazoa > Chordata > Aves > Accipitriformes > Accipitridae > Aquila > Aquila spilogaster. The sequence goes on from JANHGO010002200.1 coordinate 26,737, forward strand.
TTCTATTCATTCACTGTTTTCCAAAGAGATTAACAAGAAAAAGGACCCATATCCCAGATATCCAGCCATATATCAAAATTTGGAAGAAGGAAAGTAAATATGTAATCGATCAACCAATCAACCGAATAAATAAAGGAGTGGAGAAACAAAACATGATTTGGTGAAGGATATTTTCAGCTAAGACCTGAATAATTAGCTTGATGTAGCTTTATACATGAAAGATCTTAACTACATTTTTTTTCCTATCAGATATTGACATTATCTTCAGATATAAACCGATAAAACTCACTACTTGCATAGTATAAGTTATGTTGCTAGCAATTAAGTGCATTTTGAGAGAAAGAAATCACTTTGCCATCAAGAGGCAATTTAGTTTATTTGCAGTGGGACGGAGACAGCCCCTGGAACTACTTAGTATTTGTCATTCTTGCAGTCTTTCCATGCAAAACAAAATACTAAAAGATTATCATGTACCAAGTGCAAAATTCTACCTTCATTTTCATAAGTGAAAGAACATAAGCTAACAGAGAGGCAACATTTGAAACATTGCACTAGGTGCTTCCTGTGTTCAGCATGGCAGGATAACAGACAATCTGCGCTCATTTTTTTGGTAAAATATTTGCTTGAGTGTCTTTTGCAAAAGTGTTATCTAAGTTTACAGGACAAGAACATACATATTGCGAGTTGTTGAAAGCTGTCTCTCTTCAGATCATATTGCAACTTTTAGCTATAGACTTCAAAGAAGTCACTCTCATCACCATGAGACTTAAACAGCAGTGCTTTTTTGTAAGGAAAAAGGAAGGCACAAGAGATTGTGTATGAAGAAGGTATTTTAGAACTTCAGAAAACACTATTTTTAAAACCTTACCTTTAAATATATGAATTGACATTTTCTGAATTACAGCTTACTTACACTTTGTACACATTGATGGAAGCTAGTATGTATTTTTTTGTGCGGTGCAAAACTAGAATCTTCCTTCTGTAACAGAAGATTCCTTTCAAATACTATTAAAAATAAAAATGAAAGCCTCTGCTGCTTAAGAAAAGATGTCTCTAAAACTCCTAAACTCCTAATGAAGCTGCCTTTGTCATTCAATAAAAATACTCATGACATAAACATACCAAGGCAAATCTTTTACCAAACACTAAGTAAAAAGAAAACAAAAAAAAAAATCTCTTCCATATTTTAAATACTGTCTTTAACCTCAGAGGCATTTTTCAAGAGCATCCACATTTTATATTAAATTGCTACTTTTAGACAGTACTCTGCGTAGTGTGATCCTTTTAATCCACAATTCAGGAGTGATAATCATTCTTTCCACATTTCTAGGAATCTGCTGAAATATTTGGCTGCCTAAACTACAGTCATTTCCTTTATGCAATTGTAAATTAAATTTTGTAGAAGTGAAGTGATTTAAAAATATATATATATTTTAAGAGACTTAATACGGCAGAGAAAATTCAAGAGGAAGAGACAGAGACAGTTCTGTAGGCAGTAGAAAATACCAAAGAGATGATAATTTTATGGTTACATCATATGTAGTCTCCTCACCTGAGTTGACATTCAGTATAGTCTATTTTAAACGAACATAAAGCTCATATTATTTTTATCTTGTAATGCTATTTTCTCATCTCTTTAACATACTAATGATGAATATTGACTGAATCATAAGTAAGTGTTTTTCCTCTTGTTTATCAGTCATTTTCCCTGGAAAAATACAAGCTGCTCACTTTGCATTCTGTCTTAAAGTTACATCAAAGTGACTAAGTCGATTACAATGAATAAAATACATTACCTGGAATACCACATGCATAAAAAATGAATTTGAATAACAGGAGTCACAAATACTAAATTTTAAAAAAGTGTGGTTCTACTATTGTGTTCATAAAGGAACACTGAAAAGATAAAGAGAAGTTCAAGGATAAACAACGTCTTAAAAAACACAGCAATTATTAACTGTAATTAAAAGCAAAAATAGATGATGAATTTACATAAAACCGCATTATAAATAGAAAATTTGATTCAGGATGCATTATTTTCTCACTTAAGGATGAAGATAAACCCATGAAAGCCCTAACTCCAACAAATATTTTTTCAGATAGGGAACACTAAACAACAGTAGTGACTATCAAAGATGCTACTGTAAATGATTCGGATTTTCAGACGAGCTGTCAGACAGTTCTCTTTGAGTTTTTTTTTACACAGACTCAGTCACTGAAAATGAGAATATAAAATGATATATTTATTAGTTTGATCTGTGCTCCACATATTTGCATGCATGTTCATAAGAAGGTCCAGCCACTAGACTTCCTGAGACTCAAAGTACTAAAACCAAGTGCATCTATTTATAATTCCACATTTTAATAGCAGCTATATACAAAACTCGAGTAATAGTTTAGCATGTGAAAACTGAGGTCAGTTCCTCTCATAGGGAAATTCTATCCTACTGTTAAATCAACTGACACCAAAATTCCACCTCACGATTCCATCCAACTGATTCCTTTACACTTGCTAGAGATCCTTGAGCATCAGCAGCTCAGTAAAGCTAATGGGGGAAGGGCACAGTGTTTGAAGAGTCTCTTTTCTACTTCAGCGTAAAACAAAACAGAAAAAGAATTAAAAAGGTCAGCCATTACTTTCATTTGAACAGCAGCGCTAAATGTCAAAATGGTTGGCTATAAGTAAGCTTGTGAAGTGGATATCTAAAGCATCCAGGTGCCAATGCAAGCACATGAGCTAAGTAATCTAAGAGAACAGACAAGAAAGTGTTTGATTTAGTATGAACATTTCTGTATATAAATAAATAAAAAATCCTGCAGGCATTCAGCTATCATCCCACAGATCTAATCAGTAAATATACTTCACACAAATGTGATTTGGCACCAGTACGCTTTAGTCCAAAGCAGTATTGTACTACTGAAGTACCCAAGCAGTGTGCAAAAAGTAATTCATTTGCACTCAAATCACCTTCACGCATGAATTATCTGCATTTCCATTTTACAGATGGGAAAACTGAGTCACAGAGCTTACAGATGACTTGATCAAAATTATTTGTCATCTTAGCATCACTGGACATCACCATTTAGATGATAAATCCCCTTAGAGAGTACCTGACTCTATGAGGCTGGGTCCTTCAGCTCCGGGCAAGCAAAGTAAAGAATAAGATGATCTTCATCACACAAAAGATTCTGGGACATATTTAAATCCTTTTCACATCAGTAATGGGAATATTCCTATGTTTAAAATAAAGTGTTTCTTAAAGAGCTTGTTATATCAATGTTATATAGATGTTGTGAGAAAATTTAGTTCTGGCATCCAGTACATTGTGCTGCCATTCTAATACAAAATGAGACAAAATTCAAATAGAGGGATTTAACTTGCAATAATACAGACCGGAGAAGGCACACTCAACCACCAATATCACAGATCAATGACAACATTTCATTTTGTTTCACTTTCAAAATCATTGGTATTCTTGGAATGTCTAACATGCATTCTGCTCGCAGACAGACACAAACTACAGTGCCCAGATTAGAAACAATTAGCACCCCAAACCTCATAGAAATCTAAAGGAGCTGAATCACGCAGAATCACAGAATTGCAGGGGTTGGAAGGCACCTCAAGAGATTACCAAGTCCAACTCCCTCCCAGAGCAGGTATCCCACAATGTGTGAAGGCACATGAGCTCTCTACAAGTGTATAAACCAGCATTTTCTCCCCTTTTTACATTCACGGTGGAAATGAAAGTTCTACTGTAAAGTGAGACATAAGAAAATCTGAGTACATTTACCAAGGGAAGAAATCTGTACTCTGGTTCTATAGGTTTGTAAACAGGTACAACACAACTGCAGTACTTTCTACATTATCTGTATCCAAACTAAAACGGTTATAATTAGACTGCTATGATGTCTGCAAGGATGAAGACCACAGACTGCCTGAGATTAAGTGCCTCATGAGTACTTGTCCTTTCCTAGGTCTGCTGTGTAATCACTTAAGAAAGGGTGGGAAGATGATAGAACTATCTTGTGACCTCAACATAGTGAAATAAAAACAATCTGCTCTAAATGGAACTTCATCTCAGAAACCAACAAACAGATTTCCGTCTAAGTTATTTTGTCAACAGCATGGCGGTATCCTTGCTAATCTTATTTGGCACCAGTGAATAATTAGATACACAGGGGTGTGACTCCAATTGAAGGTGTTGGCATTGTAGCACTCTGT
>JANHGO010002201.1:0-30956 GCA_024606505.1 Aquila spilogaster
GGAGGCATTCAAGGCAAGGCTGGATGTGGCTCTGGGCAGCTTGGTCTAGTGGTTGGTGACCCTGCCCACAGCAGGGGCAGTTGAAACTAGATGATCTTCGAGGTCCTTTTCAACCCAGGCCATTCTATGATTCTATAATTCTATGAGTCTGTGATTTTATACTTTGTATATTTAAGAGCATTTTAAGGGTATTTTCTATACTGAGAGTATGTCTAATGCGTATACTGCTATTTTTTAAAACTAAAAAGGAAAACGAGATTTTTTGTAACAGACTGGGTTTAGTTTAACGAACATTGCTGTTAGAGGCAAATGAAAGTGTACCACATTGTCATCTAAACAATCCTCACTTAAAGTAGCACTCTTGTTTTGGAGCTAAGACAGAAATGTACATATGTATAAGTGCATATTCAACTGAAATACATTATTCCTATAACTTATGTGATGTAGTTTCTTAACAGGGCAAATGGGCAATACGTAGCATTTTAGAATAAGAAGTAATATATGATTTCTTTAGCTGAATTTCAGTTTACTTGAAATAAAGGGAATCAGATTAATGTTTTTCCAAAAGACTGTAGCTAGCAGAACCTTAATTCCAAAGATGGGGCATTGTTTCACAGCTGAAAAAGGTCAGAACATTTACGTTAAGATTTTATAGAATAGATTATCCAGTCCCAATTACTTTATTTTGCTTAATCTTGCTAATCAACATTAAGAATGTGTCCGCTGTGTATGTCAATTCATAAGTACTAACAAAATCACTGAAGTGTATTCTAGACAAGAAATGTTCAAATTTACTGGTTTTCAGCTCAAGGATATTCATTATTTATGGAATTAACTACAAAAGTCTTGGAATCTGCTATTTTTATTTATATTTCATTATTTGAAATTATAACAATTATAACTTTAGATTCATTATTTGCTTTTTATCAGAATTTAATACTGAAAACTTTTTTTTTTTTTGCTTTTAACCTGACCATTTAAAGGTAGACTCAGGAAAGAGTCTCAAGACAGAACGGTTACCTGAGGAACAGAGACAGTTAAAAATGAAGGTAAAATTATAGCTCCATGCAAGTCAAAGACAAAATTATCATTGACTTCAGCGGGTCTGAAATTTCAGGCAGAGTTTGGAATTAAAGATTTATTTTCCTGAAAATGAAAATATACCCTGTTCTCAATGTCATTTCCCTGTGTAAAGACAGTACCTCTGTAGATTAAAGGCAAACAGTTCCTATTCTTCAAATACCTAATGAAAATACACTTCAGTGACAGAAAAGCAATTTCCGCAAATCAGTACTGCATATTATAAGCACTGCTTTTAGTAATATGTGAGTTAAACTGCAGAGAATAATGGTTGTATTAAAGTACAGACTAATAAAGCTGGTGTCTTTTGCCTCTAACTTCTGACAATGAGGGCTATAAGTCTTTTTAAACTTGAGAAGTTTCAGTTTTATGATTTCCATGTAAGCTAGTTGATAAAAGGCATACATCACAGTTTTCCTTTCCTATACTATGCATAATCTCCAATACTCCTCAGTGCTCAGTGTTGTCTGAGAAATAGGTAATTTCGTTTTTCCAATGACTTGACAAAGTGAACTATCATTTTCTAGGATGCTGTCAAAATTACTCAATGACTAACACTGTGAACATTTTAGACAACCAGGAATGACACAGGTACAGAACTTTTTGAGGGGAGATAAGTGCCAGATTTTGGTAATGCCCTTGTGAGTGAATTAAAAACTATCTTTATGTATTGCAGGTTTTTTTTTCCACAGTGGTAAAAAATTCTGCACATCTGATGCTTATAGTGTGAGTACTAGAAGTATTGAATGTTGAAGGTAAAAGAAAAGGGGGATTTTTATGTTGCAGCATTAGCGTTTTGCAGTGTTGCATGGAAATCTTGAAGAGTTGTTACACAGAATTTTGTGGAAAGATATAATTAAGTGATTAAATAAAAAAATGTTAAAAAGATAAAAAATGAATTAAAAATAGAAATCAGAAATCCTTCTCTGAAAATCATCCCAAGGCACCTCTGAAAGTCAGATGGTTCATAAAACAGGAGGAGTGAGGCTAAGAATGAAATTGGACAAATAACAGTTATTGTAAGAAGAAAACAAGAATAAGTTTAAAGTGAATATATATTATTCAAATGCCAGAAACAATTTGAAAGGATCTAAAAAAAATGGAAAAAAAAAATCTGCTGAAAGTTCTGCTTTTCTGCGCTAAGAAGCAGATGATGTTTTTAGCAAAGTCATTGAAGGAATTGAGCTTTGGTATACAACCACACGGTATTTTTCAAAAAAGATCTTTTTTAATACAAAATGTTGCTATGCAGCTTTTAAAAAAATCACTTTGCAGAGTGACATCTTGCAGAACAAAGAAGAGAAATTGTGCTCTCCATTATATTTGCACTAATGACGCAAATATGTTGGACTAGTTAGAATGCTACAGTTCCACTTAAAGCAGTATGCTCAGGGTTTCAAGCTTTCCCCTGAGGGAATACAAGAAAGTCTATTCAGAGCAGAAGCTGTGGAGCAAGATGAACAGCATGAGAAAGCAAGGCTGAGAACCAAGGACACAGAAGAAAAGAAAAACAAAGTCAAGTAAGCTGCGTGATGGCCGCATGATGATCACCCTGATTAGAGGAAAATCGCATGGCTAGGAACAACTAATGACTCTAATTGGATAAGCGCCTGCATGCACAGTTAAAGAGTGCTTGTGGAATGTTTTGTTGACCTGTAAAGGTGGGTGGGACAGTTAAAGGAGAAAGCTTATGTATGTATATAAGGGATGTTAGAACCTGTAATAAACAATTTGGATCGTTCACCTCTGAGTCCGTGCCTCAGACGCTGCATTCCCCTTCTTTATTCTTTCTTGTTAATAAAAGCTGAACAAAAAAAAATATTTAAAATAATAATAAATCAGTCATTCCTGGTGACAGGAGAAGAGGCAATGAGCAAAACCCAAATACAGGAAATCCTGTTTAAACATGAGAAAAAAAAACTTTCTTACTGGAAGGAAGATTGAATACGGCAAGAAAACTGAAATGCTAATAGGGACTAATGTGTCTGCATTTGTTGCTTGGGGTCTAGGAATCCTATTTTGCATTTCCTGGAATTTACTTATTTGTTTTTCTTCTCTTCAGTTCTGTTAGTAATTGACCAATATTGTGATTACCACCTCTAAAGCCTTGTAGGCATGTGAGCATGTTGTATGGATCTGTTGGAAGAGTAGCAGTTCATACTTACTGAAAGCTCAGGCTTCCAGTCCTTCTCATTACTGTTCGTACTTAACCACTCAAGGTAGCAGATCAAAGCCAGGTTCTTATAAACTTCTTGGGCAACAAAAGAGTGTCACTTCTGTCACACTGTTTATCAAAAGCACTGGGCGTCATGCGCACCTGGAAATTCAAATGACCTGTTCATCTCCTTTCATGTATTTTTCAAGAGATTTGTCATTGTTCAGTTTTAAAACATTCAGGCAGGAGAGCTGCCTTTGTTTTCTTCTGATGAATATTCCACTGCTAACACTGACCTCATTGACAAGGCATCTCTCAAGTCATCATACTCATATCTTTCTTGAGCTTTAACCCTTTTTTCTAAACATATCACATGAACTGTTCTATCCTCTCTTGATGGGGCATACAATTCAAATAATTACAAATGATTATTGTAGGTAAAATATACATAACAAATAAAACAAATAAGCCAGAGCTTTTTATTTTTCCTTCAATAGTATTTTCCCAGTTAGAGTAATGTCTGACACAAAGTTGTACTTATATGTCCTTGTAACTGCTTTCCCAGAATTACTTTAGGCAGATCAGATTAGGCAGGTGATTGCTCAGAACCTCACAGCTGAAAGAAAAGTAAATTCTGTGCTCACAGAATGAAGTACGAATCTCAGCACATTGAAGGGTAAAGCCATATTTCATTCAAGTGAGCTCATAACTCTGTTTACTATGACAGCCAAAAGAAGCCAAATCCAGAGCTACTGGGATTCTGGCTCCTAGCCTGATTTCTGCTGTTTCCATGTGCAGGCTGAATTTGTAGCAAAATCGAGAGTCTGCTCACAAGATACACAGACACACACACATGCACAAGAGTGTAGTTTCACAGCAAATAGAAATGAAAATATCTAAGACAGGACAGACCATGGCAATGAGGCATAGGTCTTAGACAGACAGATGTGCTGACCTCAGCTTACTCTGTTTCCATACTCTCTAGTCTCCTACACTTTTTCCTCTCTAATTCAAATATCTTTTCTCAAACATCCCATAAATGGGTGCTTTCCCCATGATAATCTTGTTTGCTATGTCTTATCAATTGCAAAGTTCAGGCTGAACTTTGCAAATGTTACACATGGGCAATTTCTTCCAAGGGCCCAGAAATGAGCAACTTGAGAAACCTCAACTTCAGTATCATCTCAAATTTCTCCATGTATCTGAATTTGTGTATCTGGGTGGTTTTTGCTTTTCCTGCCTTTTGTTCTTGTGATTTTTTGTTTCTTTGTTTATGTTTTTAGGTGGAATAGTTGCTGACCAGATATCTTTACAAATCAGTTCTCCTTAATTTCAGGTACCAACTCAACCTTTACATTGCTCATATCCTTAAAGCATTAGTATTTCTGGAGATGCAAAGCATGCATCAAACCTGATGAGTTAATATTCTACATGATAAACTTGAAATATTTTAAAAATCTAGCAACCGTCTAACTATCATTAAAAGAGAAATTCTAGAAACAACTCAGTTTTCCACAGTTGTTTTTTTTGTATAATGCTTCAATTTACCAATGTCAGCATGCTTTCCAGTGACCATCATGATGCTCAATAAACAAAACTGCAGCTCTGAACCTCAACGACTTTCACCCAAGCCTGTTGATAAGAAGTTTTTTGATATTGCTCTCATGCTATGGTTTATGGGCATGAAGTAATGAAGCTGACATCACCGTTTCCCAATAAAATAAATAAATCCACATTTTATATCTGGTATCTTTTTTTATATCTTTATCTTTGATAAATTATCTTCAAACTTGCAGAATATTTATTATTACAGATGTTAATATTATTGAGCAGTGGCAAGAATCACTATGGAAAATTTTATCCAGTAATAAGTTTTCAAATCTTGTATCTTTGAGCAAACATGGAAAGATATCTAAATATCTATAAACAAATTTTAGTTTCTTCAAATAAGACAAATGTCACTTATATAAATGTTTCAGAAAGTATGTTTAAAAATCACATGTTTTGAAGCCAATATGCAATTAGACAAATACCACTGGAAAAAACAACAGTCATGAATCATACATGTGAATAGATGGAAGATGACTAATCTTTCCCACTCAAAAGGCAGGGGAACACATTCTTCTGAGCACCATATATACAAATAAACAAATCACTGTGCAATAGAATGAATGTTTTATGACTTTCTGGAGAGTATCTCTTAATTTATTTTTAAAAATACAGGTGGCTGGCTGCTTTATGTCTAACTTTCGCTAACTTTCAGTTTGAAGATGGAGCCTAACTGAAACTTTATTATGCTATAATACAATAAAGGGATATATAATAAGGATAAAAAATAAGGATGTTCCTAATACAACAGAATAAAAAAACTAGAAAATATTTCAGTGAAAAATGCAAATTCTGAAAGCTGAATATTGCAATAGTTTTTTAACAACATTTACCCCCATTGTCTAACATAAAATCAATTGAAATCATTGATATTCTGTGAATCATAGGCAAAGAAAATAGAGTGAGTGTAAAAGAAAGGAAATGAAACAAACATCTATTATTTTATTTAAAGAAAATTAAAATAAAGAAACATTTATCAATCTGGACAGGATTCTCCTGTATACAAGTCGTAAAAAAAGCTTAAAATTAAAAGCTTTTCCACCTCACACCAGGTAATAGTAAATGTTCCGTCTGGAATAATGTTTAAAGAAGGATATATGTAGCTGGAAAATGTATTTTTCTGCTAAAGATAAGTAGTAGTACTGTGGTCTATAGTGCAGTCAAAAATAAACTTTTGTTCTCTTTGTTTAATATATCAACATATACGACTATTCAAAAGAGAAGCTATTTTAGTAATACTAAAGTTTGAGCAGTCTAAATGTCTAAATTTCTAGTAAAAATCTGTCTGATTAATTATCTGTCTACATTAGCCAAAGAACTATGAACTACTTAACGTACAAGAAAATATTATGAAACTGAAAAAACTGTAATTTTATTTGCAGGTAACAATAGCCAAAAGGACAACTATATATATACATAGTAAACAGGAAGATATAATAGCAATAGATGACAAGGAGAAGGATGAGGTACTTAACAATGCTTTTCTTCTCTGATAACTGCACTTCACAACAACCCTCAAACATTTGATTTGGTAGGAGGGAACCAGGGAAGCACCATCCCTCCCACTGTAGGCAAAGATCAAGTTCATGACCAACTGAGGAAACTGAACATCCACGAGTCTATGGGTCCCAATGAGATGCATCCTAGAGTCCAGAGGGAATTAGCTGATGTAGTCACCAAGTCACTCTCGATATTTGAAAAGTTGTGGCAATCAGGTGAAGTCCCTGCTGACTGGAAAAAAGGTAACTTAACACCTATTTTTAAAAAAGATAAAAAGGATGACTCTGGGAACTACCGACTTGTCAGTCTTACCTCTGTGCTTGAAAAGATCATAGAACAGATCCTCCAGGAAGCTATGCTAAAACACATGGAAAGCACGGAGGTGATAAGAGAGAAAGGCAGATCCTGGTTGACCAACCTAATGGCCTTCTATGATGGTGTCACTGCATCAATGGGTAAGGAAAGAGCCACCAATGTCATCTACCTCAACTTCACTAAGGCCTTTGACACAGTGCTCCACAACATTCTTCTCTCCAAATTGGAAAGATATGGATTTGGTGGGTGGACTTTTCAATGGAACAGGAATTGGCTGCAAGATCGAGTCCAGAGAGTGATGGTCAATGGCTCAATGTCTGAATGGAGATTGGTGATGAGTGGTGTCCTACAGGAGACAGTGCTGGGGCCAAAACCCCTTGATAGCTTCATCAATGACATTAACAGTGAGGTCGAGTGCACCCTCAGAAAGTCTGCTGATGACACCGTTGTGGGGTGCAGTCGACACACCAGAGGGATGAAATAACATCCAGAGGGGCCTAGACAGGCTTGGGCAGTGGGCCCAGGTGAATCTCATGAGTTTCAACAACAAATACAAGATCTTGCACCTGGGTCAAGGCAACCAATACAACCTGGGGGATGAAAGGATTGAGCACAATCCTACTGAAAAAGACCTGGGGGTACTGGTGGATGGGAAGCTGGATATGAGCCAACAATATGCCCTCACAACCCAGAAAGCCAACTGTATCCTGGGCCACATCAAAAGAAACATGGCCAGCAGGGTGAGGGAGGTAATCCTTTTCATTTTCTCCTAGCATCCAATCTAAGAATTTTATGATTCCATGATTCTATATAATTCAAGATATTTTAATATATCAGTGTAATATGTGTATGAATACAAGGGCTGCTTTGAAAGTAATGCCTCCTAGTTTATGCTGGTGACCCACAACATCAGAAGTGGATGCTGGTGCTGTGGTAGTAGAGGTTGAATCTTCCCATCGACATCCCCTTACATTTTGTTGCCATGTGACAGATGGTAATAGAGGTAGTCTGACAAATTGGTGTTTGATGTGGAAGTATGTATAAAGCAAAAGTGTGTCACTGAACTGCAGAATTCCCTTCTGCAGAGAAAGAAAGGGACAAAATGTACATAGTTTCCATGGAAATATTTAAATAAGAAGCATTAATTTCAGACTGACCAAAGTAATTTTCTTTTTTTTCTTTTTTTTTTTGGTCTTAACCATTTACCAAAGTTATCCCTCCACACCTTTTATTCTCGTTAAGTAGTGGTTCACGTACTTAATCAGTGCCTATAGATTTGACACAGCTCATGTGTGGAGCAGTCCCAATCACATAGAAAATAGAGTCAATGCCTAGAAGTGGCCTCAAGAGATTTTTTGATCATCCCTCTAGTTCATGGAAGGAACAGTACATGACAGATGTTTGCTGAGCCTGTTCTTAAAGATCTCCCATGATGGAAATTTCAAAATCTCCTATACCCTTCAGTGCTCATTTGCTCTAAAAAAAAATATCTTTATGCAGAAGTTTTATGGAAAAAGGGTGAGATGAATAGTCAAAATGGGAATTTGAGCTTAATACATGGAGAATAATTTAAGGTAAGACAGAATCTACTTCAACATTTAATTTTGTTAGACTCCTTGGTAAATTGCGAAAAAAAAACCATAGTAAGTAAACATATGTACAAATGTACATGCACAAAAGTCTATATTTATTCATTTATAATGAGCCATTTTCACTAGAAGAGAAGCAACAAAGTATTTTAGTAAAAAACTTTATTTATTATTCCCAGCAGAAAGAAGCCTATTTTACAATACAGAAACTCAAAGATAAATTCATTATTTTGATTGTAAATGTGGATCTCAGTACATTTTAATTTCACAGAGTCCAAATCACTTCAACTTTGGAGGCTTTTCTAAGTACAGTAAAGTATTTATTCTTGCAAGAATCAAGAGACTCATCCTTGACATGAAAATCTGTGGAGTGGAAATATAAGAAACATTGCTTAAAATAGGCGAAATTTAGAAGAGGCAATCAGATGAGAGAAAGGAGCATCCTTCATTTTTAGCCTTACAGATTATGTGTAAAATACTGGGTGTATTAATCTTTTAAAGTGGTTTCTCACTCATCTCCAAGAATGATTTATATCATCAAATTTCAATGGCATGCTCTATGATTTAATGCATTTCATTTAGTACCAGGGAGGACCTTCTTTATTTTCCCACAAGAAGGTTATAAGAGCTAGAGATAAGACATGCTGAGTTTCATTCCCAGCTTTAGCAATGGAAGATTTCAGTCTTGGCACTGTGCAAGGGGGAACAACATATCCCTGGACCCAGATGTCAGTGAGCAAGTGGACATGTACAGTGGAGTGTGTAAGTTTGTAAGAATATTTCAGAATTACAACCATAGAGTGTACAATGCTAAAGAACCTATGGAACAGAAACCAGAATGCTGAACTCACGTCAACCCAGGAAGCCTTGTTGAGTACATCCTCAGGAAGTTTGCAGGTGACACAAAGCTGTGTGGTGCGGTCAACACGCCTAAGGGACAGGATGCCATCCAGAGAGACCTAGTCAGGCTCCAGCACTGGGATCAGGTGAACCTCATGATGTTAAACAAAGCTAATGGCAGGATCTTGCACCTAGGATGTGGCACCTCCCCACTATTAGTACAAGCTTGTGGTCAAAAGGATTGAGCACAACCCTGCCAAAAAGGACTAGGGATACTGGTGAATAGCAAGCTGAACATAAGCCAACAATGTGCCCTCACAACCCAGAAAGCCAACTGTATCCTGGGCTGTATCAAATGAAGCGTGGCCAGCAGGGTGAGGGAGGCAATCCTTTTCCTTTTCTCTTTGCGGGTGAGACCTCACCTGAAGTACTGTGTCTAGATGTAGAGACATAGACCTGCTGGAGTACATCCAAGGGAGGGCCACAAAAATGATCCAAGGAATGGAACATGGAACAGCTCTCCTACAAGGACAGGCTGAGAGAGCTGGGGCTATTCAGCCTGGAGAGAAGAAGGCACTGAGGAAACCCAAAAGTGACCTTTCAGTATCTAGAGGGGGGCTGTAATAAGGAAGGGGACAGGCTCTTTACCAGGGTCTGTTGAAACTGCTTCAAACTGAAAGAGGGAAGATTTAGACTGGATATGAGGAAGAAATTTTTTATGATAAGGGTGGTGAGACACTGGCACATGTTGCCCAGAACTCTATTGTCCCCATCCCTGGAGACATTCAAGATCAGGATAGATGGAGCTCTGAGCACCCTGTAGGTGTACCTGTTCATTGCAGGGGAGTTGGACTAAATGACCTTTAATGGTCCCATTCAATTCAAATGATTCTATAAGCCACGCTGAAGGGTTTCTGTTCTCTTTCATTCCTTTTAGTCCCCACAATCTAGTTAACTTCATAAATTTTTTTGCTGCAACCCCACAGAGTGAATATAGGATATCCCAAGTCTGCCTCGCCTTTCAGCTGTAGAATGACTCTCATCTCTTCTCAGTAATTGCTCTGGTGGGCATCAGAGTGAGTTATGTGTTGGTCTGACTCAAATGGCTAAGTTAAAATGAGCTAAGTGCTCAGATGTCCCTATAATTGGTACTTCTTTCCAGCTGATACACACTTGCAGAAGCTTGCAGGATTTTTTTTCAAACCAGACTTCTGAGAAGCCTGTCTAGTTGTGTGCCTTTCTCTCCCTAAATGAATCATCCCCCTGAAGCTAGGATGGTGTTTCTCTCTGCTGGGGAGACTCAAGGGACTTTTGCAGTTGTAGCTCAAGTGCATCTGGCTGGACACAGGTGACTAAAAGACAGATAACATTATAGTGGCTTGATGTGCTCTGTGATGCACCCCATAATTTTTGTCCCCAAGTTCATGCCCTCCTTACATCCTGCCTCTGGAACAGGTACCTCTGCTTCTGCTGCTATCTTTGGAATCCCAGTTGCACCAGATGGATTTCATCTCAAGTTTCTTTCCTGACCATATGTTGGGATTTCTTTCCAAAGACAGAAAGCACAGCTTCAAAACCACAGAGTAACAATCAGAAGCATAATTTGAGGGTATCTCCTAACACCCGATCACTCTCAGTATGCACCATTGTTAGCAATCTTCTCCCATGATTTGTCAGTCAGTAATAATCATCCAACATATATTTTCTCATTTAGTATTCTAATATACCAATGGAACATGAGAAAAAAGTTTGTTAGTTCTCTGTGGGAAATAGTGTGCATGGTGTCAGAAACTGGTTCACCTAGGACAGAAAATCCAGCCTCCTACCCAACACCATTATTTGTATGGCAGAAATTAGACTTTTTTGTTCTTGTGCTTTGATAAGCCTTTTATCTTGTCTTTGTTTTACTCTCTTTTTTAGTTGTCTTTATTTCATTCTTTCCATGATAATTCAATCAGGCTCCAGGGGTGGTAGCTCATAAATATTCAGAAATCTGTTTGTTTGTTAGAAATGAATTTCTTTCCAGCTACAACACTGAACAAAGCAAAACTGTCTCAACCTGAACCTCCTACACTCTGTAAAGTTGCTCTACCATGGCCATTGTTGCACCTTGTCCTCATACATTATATTGTATCTTTCAAAACCCAAGATTTAAACGGTTTCATGCAGTATTAATTGCTATACATGTTATCAATTTTAAAATGTATGCTTTACACAACCTAGTAAAATTATTATCTAAAAGGACTTCAGATGGAAAAAAATAGATGCATTTTCTGCTAAAACCAATATCCCAAAAAAGCCCACAAACGGCAAATAAAAAAAAAAACACAGTGGGAATTCATGTAACTCAAACCTTTCATTACGTATACTACTACAAATTAAAGTAATTATTCCGTTAAGAGTTAGCAATTAAAAAGACATAGAAAATACTTAGAAATCAGTAGTAGCTTTTCAAGTGCAGCAATTAATTATTTCTGTAATATTTTTCTTGACAAATTGTTTATAGGACATGGATTAATTTAATGACACATTTTTATGAAAATTAAAAATAGACACATTGGCATATTGGCACTTTGCTCTCTTGTACCTGCAAATTGAACTTTGCAAAAAAAAAAAAAGAATAATCCAATGCCTAAT
This sequence comes from Aquila spilogaster, assembly GCA_024606505.1. Classification (NCBI taxonomy): domain Eukaryota; kingdom Metazoa; phylum Chordata; class Aves; order Accipitriformes; family Accipitridae; genus Aquila; species Aquila spilogaster. The sequence continues at coordinate 11,725 of JANHGO010002201.1, forward strand.
ATTGTACAAAACTCGACAAAATAACATAGTATTCTTCTATTCTTCTCAATTTATGTTTTAATAGTCAAGAATAACTGCTTACAAGTGTATGTATTGTAGAAAAAAAGAAACTGCTGAATTTTCCGGTAAGGCAGCCAATCTATTTTAGATTAAAACTTTTTCCCCTCAATTTAGTGTAGTGGGTAAGTTTCATACCGGCTACCAATAATTATTTATAAAAATGTGTTTAAGAATATGTTCTTTGAATAACTCCCATTCTTGCTCTTTAAATACATTTAATTTGATCTTTTCTCCATAATAAGATTTAAGTTCCAAACATATGGCATTCAGTATTATTTTAGCTACTTAGAAATCTCAATGAAATAGTCAGTTTGCTTATTTTGTCCACTAATAATGGAATTCATCTTGCAGTTGCCCACCACTTATTAAGGTAAACAGTATCAATTAGTCTAGGCTTTCTTTCTAAAGATGACAGAGATATGTTTTATTCTACCCTAAATATGTGCTTAAAATTTTCCTAATGAGTATCTGACCATGGATGGCACAAGGTTCTTTGCCCAATTGCAGCTACAGTGAGGCAAGATGAATGATATGTGAGCCTTCTAAGACAGGAATGCTCTATGATCAAGTGCAGGAGACAAAAGTACATGAAGAATACATATTTTTGAAATATGTCTGAAAACCCCTCCTAGTCTTCCATTTGGATAAAAATAGCAATGTAATATTACCCTATTAAGCTCTTGAGTGAGTGACCTCTGACACCTTTCATGCCTTACAACTGTTTACCCTATAATAAGATTGACTAATGATTAGAAAAAATGTTTCCAGCACTTATGCCCACCATTTGACAAAGAGGTGCAGAAAGTGAAGAATACTAGCATACAATTTCTCTTCTTTCCATAACACTGTGATAATACCTGTAAAAATCTGTTCTTACAAAACAAATGAAAAAAGATTGACATCTGTCTTCAAAAAACTATATGGAAAGACAGAAAGCATAAGGATCTAAGGGAGAGTAGGGTTTAGAGGGAACAAAAGACAGGCAGTGTATAACATCAAGGACTTTGAGTAGGTCTCACCTCCTATCAACTGAATAGATAAGTTTAATTAAGTAAGTCACTTTGAAAGTAATGCCTCCTACTTATTTCCATGGAAATTAGAACAGATTGAGGTGGATTGAGAACTGGCTGACTGGTAGAGTTGAGAGGGTGGTCATCAGTGGCACAGAGTCTGGTTGTCTAGCCTGTAACTAGCAGGATTGGTGCTGGGTCCAGTCTTGTTCAACTTCTTCATCAAAAACCTGGAAGAAAAGATAAAGTCCACCCTCAGCAAGTTTGCTGATGATACAAATCTGGGAGGATTGACTGACACACCTGAAGGCTGTGCTACCATTCAACAAGACCTGGACAGACTGAGGAGCTGAGTAGAGAGGAACCAGATGAGGTTTAACAAGAGCAAGTGTAGAGTCTTGCACCTGGGGAGGAATAACCACATGTACTAGTACAGGTTGAGGGATGACCTGCTGGAGAGGAGCTCTGCGGAGAAGACTTGATTGTCCTGGTGGACAATGGGCTGGCCATGAGCCAGCAGTGTGCCCTTGTGGACAAGAAGGCCAGTGGTATCTGGGGCTGCATTAAAAAGAACATAGCCAGCAGGTCAAGGGAGGTTATCCTCCTCTGCTCTGCCCTGGTGAGGCCACGTTTAGACTGCTGTAAACAGTTCTGGACTCCCCGGTTCAAAAAAGACAGAGATCTTCTAGAAATAGTCCAGTGGGGGGCCACAAAGATGATGAAGGTCCTGGAACATCTCCCATATGAGGAAAGGCTGTGTAACCTGGGTCTGTTCAGCCTGAGGAAAAGAGGACTGAGAAGGGATCTGATAAATGTCTATAAATATTTGAAAGGGAGGTGGGAGGCAAATGGGTGAGGTCAGGCTCTTTTTGGTGGTATGTAGTGATAGGACTAGTAGTAAAGGCCTAAAACTTTAACATAGGAAGTTCCATACTAACATATGGAAGAACTTATTTACAGTAAGGGTAATGGAGCACTGGAACACGTAGCCCAGAGAAGTTCTGGAGTTTCCTTCTATGGAGATTTTCAAGACCCATCTGGATGCCTACCTGTCCAATCTATTGTATGGAACCTGCTTTAGCAGGGGGGTCGAACTTGGTGATTTCTTGAGGTCCCTTCCAACCCCTGCGATTCTGTGATTCTGTAACAGATACAAAGAGCACAATAACACTATTTGATAGAGCAAATTCTGAGCTACAAAACTCATCAAAATCTGCATGGCTGTCCAGAATCTGGCATGTATTTCATGTCACTGCCACCACTGCTGAAATGCACTACTCACCTCCTCACTATTCTCACAACCATTGTTTGGCCTCCATAAACTTTCAGCAAGTATCAAAGAATGTCAATGAGTGCAGATTTTTATGCATGGAGAAATTCAATTCCAGATTCAGATGCCATTTTGTCAGAGTGCCCCTCTGCTGCCATCTGTCACATGGCAACAAAATATAATGGGATGTTGGTGGGAAGCTTCAAACTCTACTGCCATGTCACAAATATCTGTCTCTGCCATCGTGGGCCAGCATCATAAAATAGGAGGCATTAATTTTGAATCAGCTCTCATATAAAGCAGTAATGCCACTGAATTACAGTCACTACGGTTTGTCTCATTTTAAAAGCAGAAGCTGCAGGCTACACAAGAAAATACAGTAAGCTTTTAGAGTTTTTATTTTTCTTTTTTTAGTACATATATATTTTGTACTTTTATTAAGCATTTATTTTTCGTTTGCAGTGAGTTTGCCCCTGTGTCGCTCATCCTTTGTAATCTTAGTAGACCAATGCAGTATGCTGAGCTATTTTATAAACCTTTGAAAAACTAGTGACATAATACAGGATATGAAAGCTTGTGGAAAGGGATGTTCATTGTTGTCAAAGGTCTTTGAAACATAATGGATTATTTGTCAATGCAGAAGTCACAGTTGAAGTCACTGGTTTGCACCTGTAAAGCTTTAAAAGTCACACAACAGGAGACAGTGGCACTCCTCCTACTGATGTCTTGAGGGACTTTCACTTAATAAATAAATACTAAAGGGACTAATACCAGATGTTGTTCCCAGATCTCTCTAAGTGGATGCAGTTGCATTTACATTTACAACCCAAGCATAGCACAGTGGGAGGTCAGTATGCTTTCCTGTAAACATCAGCTATGCTAAGCCAAAAATAATTTGCAGAATAACTGAAGAAATGCAGACTTTTCTCCACTGTCTTCACTATTGAAGTTATACCTAGCGCTGAAAGAAGGGAATAAAAAATACTCTGTGTTACAAGTATTAGTTTTCTCTTTATTTTATATAAAGGTCTGGACGTCCAATGGCAACAGCAATGATCTTTTTCTTGTGTCACATGCTGATTACAATCTGTGTGGTAACAGCCCTTAACATAAGACAGAGGCTACATTTTACTGACTGCGTGAATCTGCAGTTCATTCTGACTCACATGTGTTCTTCCAAGTCTCACTGTGGCTATTTTCTTCACGTTGCCAAATACACAAAATAGAATGAACTTAGGTCGAGCTCCAGCAATTTCTGTACTGCTTGGCCAAAGAAGGAAACCTCCTGCTTAGCTGGCCCCAAAAGGTGCCTTACATTTTCTGAAATCCAACAGAGATGTAGAAGTGTTTTTGGTGGTTTTTTTTTTTTTTTTTTTGTCTGTTTGTTTGTTTTTAATTCAAAACTCACCATGTATCTTATCTGAGGAACAACGAACAGACTTCTTTTCACGAGTAACTAATGTTACCAGGAGTCATCAAGGTCAAATCTTCTGGGCACTGAGTAAAAGGAACACTATGGAACATTACTGAACAGCAGTTTTCCACTGCTACAAGGAGATAAACTGTTTCATATGCTAAACTGTATTATTTCACCTTTTTCCTTCCTATGCTGTATTAATAATCTCATTATGAAAGAACATTGAACTATTTGTTGTTTTGTGGTTTTGTTTTCTTTTGTTTTGTTTTTCTGCATCCTACTACCAGTTTTCATCAACCAATACTCCAAACTCCCCATCCTCAGTCTGAGCAAACAAAACGCTTCTTCTCCTTTGATCATCACAAAGTGAACTCCACCTAATGGGGATGATGAAGGAAAGCTTTCTATAATGGTGCCACATCAGAATAACAAATATAAGAACCCTTTTTAATTAAACATTTGTTTGACTTTTGCTTGGAAGAGGATATGGTGAATATCAGTAAGTCCTTATGAAATTTAAATGAATTGAGACTGTGCAACAGTAAGGATTTCTGTTTCTGCTGCTGGCAATGTTCTTAAGAGTAAACACATGCCATGAACGCCTTTTAGAGACATGCAAAATTACTTAAATTACCTGAAGGAAATGAAATAGATAAAATATTAATCTAAACCTTCCTTCTTTTTATTACTCCAGCAAACAGTCATTTCACTCATGTTTTCATAATCTGCAATAATTGCCAGTCCATGAATTTTCAGTTGAACAGTTTTAAATAATAAGTATTCATTCTCAAATCAAGATTTTTCTTCCCAGTGGAGCTTTCTAATTAGCAATATATATCTTATACTTGGGAAAATGTGCCAGTATGACTTGCAAACAGAAAACAAAAATGTTCTTAATAATAATTGATGAGTATAATATGTGCATTGTGCACAGATCTGTTTCACAGCAATGCACATTTTAAAAAATTAACAATCAATCATAGAATCATAGAATCATTTAGGTTGGAAAAGACTTATAAGATCACCAACTCCAACCATAAATGAAGTCCAACCATAATGTGCGGGATGGAGATCAGTGACAAGTGGTGTCCCTCAGGGGTCCGTACTGGGACCAGTGCGATTTAATATCTTCATCAGTGACACTGACAGTGGGATCAAGTGCACCCGCAATGAGTTTTCAGATGACACAAAGCTGTATGGTGCGATCAACATGCCCAAGGGACGGGATGCCATCCAGAAAAACCTAGAGAGACTCAAGCAATGGGCCCAGAACATCATGAGGTTCAACAAATACAAGTGCAAGACCTTATACCTGGGTAGTAGCAATCCTAGATATCAAGCTGGATGACAAAAGGATTGAGCACAACCCTGCCACAAAGGACTTGGGGATCCTGGTGGATGACAGCTCGACATGATCCAGAGTGAGCCCTCACAGCCCAGAAAGCCAACTGTATCCTGGGCTGCATCAAAAGAAGCATGGTCAACAGGTTGAGGCAGGTGATCCTGCCCCTCTGTTCTGTGCTGGTGAGGCCTCACCTGGAGTACTGCATCCAGATGTGGAGTCCTCAGTACAGGAGAGATATGTACCTATGACTGATGGCCTTACAACAATAAAAACGAAAAGTCATATCAGCAACAAGTAACAAAATAATAGAACAACAAAAATGACTTAACTAGAAGAATACTGCTCTTCTCTCTATATCCAGTTCTGAAGCAGCATTTGGAAACCACTGATTCCTAACATCCTGTTTAACCTACCCACACTCCCTAATTATGAACATGCTCATTCCTCCACTTTAATTTCATAATTTTTTTTTAAATGTATAAATATGCATCTTACTACATGGTTTCTTGGAATCTGATGTTAAAGTATATCCTATGTGGAATGTGATGTAACATGAATTAGGACTTCTATGGCCAAATGCTGTTCCTGTTATTCATTTGGCTTAGTACTGTTGCAGCTATCTTGAGACATCTATCTATTGCATATGAAGCTGTACACTATCAGATAAAGAGCTGTGTGACTTTTTATATAATTGCAGCTGACTGCATTTTTTTTTTCTTTAATTGAACTAATCTTCATTGGAAAATGTCAATTTCCAGTGGAAAGCGTGAGCCTGACAATATCCATTAACTCAACGTTTGAGAGACTCCCTAAGATACCATCTATAAAAAGCAATTTCAAAAGGGAAATTATAGCGTCTTATTTATATTTGTGGTATAAAACATAAAAAAGTAACAGGCTTATATTAAGAAGAAAATTACATTTATTTGTTAGGGAAAATGTCTAATGATAACAATATCGAAGTTCAGAAGTTACCTCTCTGAAAATGCTGAAAGGGCTTTTGTCATTTCATATCTTTAAAAGAAAATGGAAAATTATTTGCCAAGTTTACTCCTGTTCTGTGGTAGAGGACAGAGAGGATGATTCATCTAAAGCACCTTCTTTTATGGGTGCTTTATTTTCTAAGTGAAAAGAGAAGGAACACATAACAAAGAAACAGTCTGGGGAACAAAAAATTATCCTAGCCTTAACAGAGCCACCTATAGCATCAACTCCTTGGCATAAGTGAGCACTTGCACTCAGGAACAGTGTACCTCAGATGTCTGCTTTAGGTTTTGGATCATATACTCACTGTGGTACTTGCAACATTACCAATGTAGTACATCATATAGCACAGATCTTGGAACTGCTGATGTGTGTGATGCATTTACCCTTATATCTGGTGATTCATAGTGATATCAAATGAAGAAGTTTCACTATGATTTTGACTTTTATGGATTCTCTCTCATCTGTGGCTTCCAGTGTGTATACATCTATAAAGATAAAACAAAATAAACCAATTCTTTTTCATATAGATCATTTTTTCTTGTATTTTGAGTTAAAGGAAAAATAGCCAACTAACTTTCAAAACATTCACTACATTGATCACCAGTTTCTTGGAAATAGGATGATGAGACATTAAATAATAAAAGCACATGGAGTATAATAACTTAACTATTCAATTGTATAATCATATTAGAAAATAAAATGACTAATGGCTGTATAAAAGAAAGTTTGTTTTCCAGCTTGTATATTTTTTTTACATTAACCACTTAAAAACAATTACATGGAGCATGGTAAAAAGATGTAATGAACTCTTTCATAAAAATAATACAAAAAATAAAAAAAAAATAAGTTTTAGCACAGAAAACCCATTCAATCTTAATGGGAAGGATAGGCTTATAAAATAAATAAATAAAAAGAATCAGCATAACGTTTGGTCACAGTGATATTACAGAATCATAGGGGCTAGAAGGGACCTCTAGAGATCATCTAATCCAACCCCCTGCTAAGGATGGTTGTCTAGATTAAGTGTCATAAAATGAAATCAAAATATAATAAAGTGCTTTAAGCAAGAAATTTCTGAGGGAAAAATATATTGAATTTCACCTACTTCATCCATTGGTAAACAGATGTTGGTGACATGACTTCCTGCATTTTATTTAGGACAGCTATGAAGCTCTGAAATGTGCCAGCAATTAGGGTCATGAAAAAGGAGAAAAATAATAAAAGTGTGGGAGGACATGTTCTCTCAAGGATATATTTTCACAGTTCTGAGCACACAACATAATTGCTGGCTGAATACGGCCTTGTATTTTCAACTTTAGAATGAAACAAAGAAACAGAAGAAAGTTATTTCACCTCTGGTGAACTCCTATCTATTTCCAATTTAGGATTTTTACAAGTATCTGGAAACCCAAAACCATGATAAAGTGTATCATCAAATTTTGTTTGTTGAGAAAACTTCCTTGTAATCAGCTTTGTCTCCTCTGCTACAGTTTTAATTATTTTTAGCAAATCTGTATTCCACAGAAGGGCAGCACTCCACTCACTGAAGGTGTGTTTAGAGTCCTGTTGAAATAGAAGGGTTGCTCTGAAAGTAATGCCTTCTGGTTTATTTTATCAGCCCAAGACATCAGAGGCAGATGATGATGGTATGGCAGTAGAAATTGAACCTTCCCACCAGTATCCCATTACATAATGTTGCTGTATGACAGATGGCAGCAGAACGGCAGTCTGACAAATGATGTTTGACATGGAGGAGTGTATGAAGCAAAGAGGTGGAATTGAATTCCTCCATGTGGAAAGAATGCACCCGTTGACATTCAGTGATGCTTGCTGAACATTGATGGAGATCAAACAGTGGATGTGAGCACAGTGAGGCGGTGGGTGGTACGTTTCAGTGATGGCTACAGCAACAGTGGGTTATCTCCACTGGCACAGGCTTTTTCGAATGTGGCATGCAGGGTCTGGTTCTTCACTGGTGAAAGTGCATTGATACTGGTGGTGACTATGCTAAACAATAGTGTTTTGTGACTCAGAATTTGTTCTATCAAATAGTGTTATTTTGCTCTTTGTATCTGTTGTAGTTTCCATAGAAATAATTACTTTCAGTACTTTTAAATCTTCTATATGAGAGGAAATTTTCTTTGCAAAAGTGTTCTTGGCCACATCAGCTATTGGTGGAGTCACATTGTTACACACTTAAGATTTCTTGTACTACTGTAGAGATAATGAGTAGAAACTTGTTCTGTAGTAGATTATAAATCTTCTGTGACTTTAATATCACAAAACTGAAAGCCTGACAGTCTGGTCCTGTATACCAGCTAATGGCAGTCAGCAGCACATCAGATAACCATGTAATAAGATAGAAGAAATACCTTCTGCATACCTAAAATTTTGAGCAAATCACGTATTGATCAAAACATTGAATAATATAAATTGATGAGTAAAGTGAAAAAATATTTATATCAATACTGAGGAAAAAAGAATTATCAGAATCAAATCCAGTGACAGGAAATTTTGAAGGAAAAAATGGCTGCACAAGAAGGTGAGAAAAAGTAGCGCTGTGAGTAAACAGCAGAGATGCATGTAACAGTGCAGTTTCAAAGCAATTGATTATCTTTCAGCCTTTAAACAATACAAAGGCAATTTCACCCTAAGGTGTTGTCTTTTCCTGAATCAGCTTGCAATTTGGGATAGTCATGGCTCTTTTATAATCAAAGCATGACACCTTTCTTCAAGAAAAATGCAAGCACTAATCTGAGCAGAATATGGCAATCATGGTATATCAGCAAGTGATAAACCCTAGATCACAAGTTTTTTAATCTTTGGCAATTTTTCCACTTTTTAAAAAGAAATATAATAGCTTGCCATAGAAAGGAATCCAATTTTATTCTTGAAAACAGTCTGTTATAGCATATGTGGAGGAGTGCAGCTGTGAGGCAGTGCAGTTCTTGTTAGCTAATAGCAGCTGCACTGTAGTAGCTGTTAGAGAGGAAATAATAAAGCCTGGTTTCCTTCCCCTTTCACATCCTGTCCATGAAGGGAGGGAAGGGTGACCAGTTTCACAAATCCGCCCAGACAGATTAAGGTGAAAAGACATTCAAGATCCGTACTTAAGAGGTAAAAAGTCATATTAATAGGAGAATTCTACAAAGCAGTTATCCTATGTACATTGGCCCTCCCACAATTATATCTACCTAAGCTGTGTGGTTTCATAGGAAATGCAAGTAAGCCTTGTGTTACTTAACGACTTAAAGAGAAAGAGAGAGAAAGGAAAAGGAGAAATGAAAGGGGATATCTAGATCACCAGTCCTGGATTCAGACCCAGGTCTTCCAGCAGGGTGCTCCTCATGGGGAAGAAAGGCAGCAGCAGCAGAAGTGGGATAGCAGCAGTGAAAAACAAAAAGTGCAAGCCAGCTCCTCCTAATCCCTATTTATAGCACCAAAAAGAAAAGGAGAAAGGATGCCTTACTCATCCCTACCCCTCCCACCCCAGCTCTCATTCGTAGTTGTTGCTGGCCCCTGTTTTAGAGTTGACTGAGACACTGGCCACCAGTCAAACCAAAAGGTGATACCGACCCCTCCCATGATCAGCGGTTCCTTGGGTATTGTTCTGGGCTCTTCCAGGAGTGACCGAGGCATCAGCTTTCAGCCCCAAGTCTGTCCCTCACGACCATCTCCATCCCACCCAAGAGTCTGTATTCTATTACCCAGCAATAATTGCAGCTTCTTCTTTTTCCTTTATGACCTCTCCTTCATCCATGTTACTTCTGTTCCCTCAAACTCCCTCACAGTTCCTTTCTACGCTTTCTCCTCAGTATTAATCTACTCCCTCTGTCCTTTAGCTCTCAGCTGGAAGATGACAGATGAAAAGACAACCTAACCTTTAAGAAAACACTGCTAAAAACTGTGCCCAATAAATCACTGGTCTGTGTGGCGTAACCTTTGGTAAGAAGTTGGGTAAAGTTCTACAGAGTACATTTTGAAAGACAATGCTGGATTGACAAAGGGAAGGTTTGTGTTACCGAGCAGCTTTTGTCTTTCCTTCACTTCCTAGATTCCCTCATAATTTATAATCACTGTAAAGAGAGATGGAAAACTCAGTCATTCAAAAAGTCTGGGATGTACATCCATCTGAGAAGCAGAATAGGAATTATTTATTTAAAATCAGATTGTGAGCCTGGAAAAATGGTCTATCACCTCTGGAAGAACTTGTCAAATCCAAGAAGAAATTTTGTATTCTTGCAGCTGCTGATTGCTGTACAATTTTGGAGATGACCTGCATGTGGAGTTGGAATGGAAAATGCTGCTAAAACTTGCCATTCACTTGCCCAATTTAGGCTGGAGCCTGTGCTTTGTGCACCGAACACTGCAAAGAGGAGCTTTGTTTGCCCACAGGAAAAAAAAAAAAATAAGAAACTACAACATATGGAGGTTTCACTTCTTCTTTAGCTTCCACTACGTACCTTTGTTGGTGTACACACACTGCATGTGGCTGGTTCCTGAATCAGGTTCTTCAGATTTCTGTGTTCTACTATACCTGATCAATCAATAGATGGCTGTTGTTCTCCTTAACAAAGCACAGCAGAACAATTTATTTCACAAACCTCCATCACTCAGTGGTACACAAGGCTGTTTAGCTATGTTTTCTGAATGAGGATTTACACCATAAATTATCCTTAAGAGTATTATTTGTCCTTGGAGATGCTAGGACCTGCCCATTTACCTCCTGGGAGCTCTTTATCTTGCCACATGTGCTAGATTTAGGCCTCTGCATATTTTTACAGTCTGGGGCAGGGTGGAAAATGATCATCAAATTCTGCAGCAGAGCATCCTGAGAATCCCCTGCAGGAACGTGTTTCATTTTATGGACAGCTTTGTTTTAAAGCCCTTTTACAAGGGAACAGCATAGCTAGATCTTTCTAATTTACATTTATCTCTTTTTCTGCTGGCAACACTGCCCCTGATACGGAAGCTGCCAAGCAGACTTTGAAGGAAGAAGGGCCCAAGGCCCATTTCACAGCACTATATTGTATGAATAATCCTTCATTTACATTGTTATATTTCCATATGGTAGGGGATAGTTCGTCACTACCTGTTATAGTAGCAACACTCCAGGGTAATGCTATACACATTTTATTTTTGAAACATCTGTTGTACATTGATTTACAGCCTATTTGTGAGACTTCTAACACACTTTGAGATCAGTTATCTTAATAGACTGCAAATGGTATTCTCAACATTTGCACATAGAAAATCTCCAAAGCTCCTGTCAAGTATCAATTAATTACTTGTTTTATGCAATATTATTACCCAACATTTACCTTTGGCAATAAGAATTCACTACATAAATATGTTCACCTGCTGAACATATTATAATGAACTAATATTTCTCATTGTAATTACTTGGCAGAGGGGACCTAATATATAAATTGCTTAAATTTTAGAAAATAGAGCTTTCTTATAGGCTGTCATGTTGTTCATTCAACATGGGACCTCTGACTTGCAGTTATCTTTTCCAGTTTGTTCCATTGCTTGCTGGTTTATATTTTGTTGTAGGTTTTGGTTTTATTTGGTTTGGGCTGGGGTCTTTTTGCTTTTTTTTTTTTTCCTGTTGTTTCCCCAGAAACTCTCTGAACACTGAAGGGAAGATGCTCTGTTTGTTGAAACATTGCATCCTTCCTTAGGTATAACATGTCTAGAGGGTGTCACTGACCTTCGCATAAGCACTGCAGTAGTTTTAGTTGAAAGTGATGGCTCCTTCATTTTCTGGTACACTTGAAATTCCAGGCTGTGCATTTTCTTTGCTCTGCTACATTTGAATAATACATCCTCAGTAAAAGTACAGTTTTGCTTTACTTATTTGCAGAGTGCTTCTTGAATAAAATGTCTAGTGTTTCAGGCTAGTGAAGTCACCCATATACAACTCTCTATTTGGCCTTCAATTCCTTGTTTTTCTTCTGCCAACTTGTCTTTGTAGTTAGCGTTACATCAAACTTTACAAATCTTCTTCTTTCAACTAGTTACATTTATGCAAAATCTCATTCTTCAACTAATTGCTTCTGTCCCCAATGTGATGAATTGCTTTCCTTCTTCTTTCTTGTCTGCATGCTCTGACATAATGTTTTTTAGGCTATAATTAAACCAGAGATAGGGCATTTTTCATTACAGTTTTCTCTGTAGGTTTTCTCACAGATTTGACTTCACATATCGTTATCCATGCTTTATACTTCTAAATATTCTTCACAGATTTTGGTATCTTGTCCCCTTTATCTTCATGTTTTCTTTGTTATTCTCTGTGAACTATTCCCCTTGTGCTTTACATACAGATAGGAACTTTTCTCTGCTTTGTCCTGTGTCAGTAGCTTTTAGAGAATACTATTTGGGCACTCTCAGTTGATATATGTTCACTTGTTTCCTTACTGACAGTCATTTCTATAGTTTGTCCACATAGAGAGGTATATTTTCCCCTTAGCTGCTCCTTTCAAAAAGCTGTCTGTTATAGACACATCTAACTGTGGACTGAACATGTTTCATAGCTCTGGTCAGAACTGGTATTCCTCCACACAGACTGTTGGCACAAGAAACACCTTTGACTGCTGGGGCTAGTAGAGTTCAATATATTTTTCCTAAAGTAGGAAGACAAAACATGCAAAGCTGTGGCCAGAACGTTATACAAACTGTAGCTAGTATTCCTTCAATCACCCTGAATATGTTCTGTTTCTACAGAGATTCAAAGGGTGAGGATGGCAGAAGAGAGCACCCACTGAGATCCACAGCACATGGAAACATGCAGGTGAACCAGAAGACTTAAAAAGTAATCATTCAAAAAATATCGTATGCAACTCCTTCGGGACATAGGATTCAAGACGTTGAAGTGTAGGTAAAGGACATTCTCACATAAAAAGCATTAGAGACAGTTAAGAGAACTCACGTAATCACTTGGAAACTGGATTTCTAATGTTCCTGGGAAAAGAATATTTCTCGATGCTGTAACTACATAGGTCACTCCAAAAGTGATGCCTTTTATTTCTTTCCATGGTAACTACACCAGATACAAAGAGCACAGTAACAGTATTTAAAAGAGGAAATTCTCAGCTACAAAACATTGTTTTTCAGCTTACTCATCACCGTTAGCTGATTCACACAGACGAGCTGCTTGAGAAGGTCTTTGTAGTGAGAAAGCTGTGTATGGCTATCCACAAAGTGGCTTATATTTCACTTCACTGCCACCACTGCTGAAACACACTACCGACCATCTCACTTTACTCACATCCACTGTTTGGTCTCCATCAACATTCAGTAAATGTTGATGGATGTCAATGTGGGCAATTTTTTCCTTGTGGAGGTATATTTAATGACGCTCCTTTATTTCATATGCACTTCTATGACAAATGCCGTTCATCAGAGTGCCCCTCTGCTGTCATCTGTTGCATAGCAAGAAAATGTAATGGAATATTGGTAGGAATTTTCAAACTCTACTGCCATACCATCAACATCAGCCTCAGATGATGTGGGTCAATATAGTAAAATAGGAGGCGTTACTTTCGGAGCAGCCCTAGTATAATGATTGCACTGCCTGGCTCCATTACACTGGTTATCACTGAAAAGATGCTGAGGCTGAAAGGCAGCAGGAAGGAACAAATCAAAATTGTACAGTGCTAATGTCTGCTTTAACTTTTGATATGAAAGCAGGTCTTACTGCAGGTTTGAATCTTACTTGGAAGCAGTAGAGTGAGGAAGAGTGAGGGCCCTTAATTCTTATTTTTTTGTTCCAAATAATTGAAAACTGCAGTAATATTTCTTTCTGGTTTCATCCAGCCCTGCATGTATTTCCTACCTTTGAACTGAATCTAACAATATTTGCAGCTGTTGCTCTACTTGCGTTTTCTATAAGTTTTTATCGTTTTGCAAAAAACTCAGCTGACTGTTAGCCAGCCAGACACTGCTGTGATCTATAAAAATCATACAAAATAGAGATACATTAACTTCTTAAGTTTTTTTTTTCTAACAACATAAAATGAGAAAACCTAAAGATACTGTAGCCATTCCAGAAATAGTCTTCTTTTTCCCATTTTTTAGTTTCCAGATAGCATTCTATCTCTATGATTTTAACATCACTCTACCATCCTTAAAGTCAAACAAATAAAAGTTAAAGTTGGACAATAGAGGTTAAACTGTTAAAAAAAGAAGTATCTATATGCTATACATGAGTGCAGTGCCTGTTGTTTTAAAAAAAAGCAGAACCCATTGGATCACTGCCTCCAGAAATGCCAAATGAAAGTCCGGGTGGCAGTGAATTTGAAGGCTCATTTCCATTCTCACCTTAGCCAATAGCACAGTGGTCTTAAGCAGCATAGATCTTATCAAAGGTCTTGCTGAATTGTTGTTTATTCCAGCTTCCAGGAATATCATTCTATTCAGTGAAAAGAAAAAAAGTTGAGCCAGACTACACTGACATTTTCAGATGCCTATGTAACATTTGCCATATGATGCAAGTTTGAGGACTGAACAGTATGTTTTTACAGGTGACTAACTCATTCATGACCCACAGATTTGAACATCTCTGAATTATTTCTAATAATTGCAAGATGGAGATAAAGACTGATAGAAGATGCTAGTAAATTATTCCCCAGGTTCTTGTTTGTTTGTTTGTTTGTTTTTGTTTTGTTTTTAAAGAGCTGTTGCCTACAACTTTTCTATATTCTTTTCCAAGGTGGGGCAAACCACCAACAGAGGACGGGAGCTCCCAGAGATGCCCCAGTGAGCAATTTGGCTCTTCAAGGTGTTGACAGTTTTCCTACACTCCTCCAATGTAAGTTCTCACATCGGAAGAGCGTACAGCTCTCACAGCTTCTCCAAGGAATCTGATGCAGATTTCTAGATATGTAATTTGACAGCATTTTGGATGTCAGAAGATAAGTGGATTTGAAGGTAGATAAAATCTACCTTCTTTTTTCTTTTTCAGCCTGCTTTACAGAAAATATTCATACTGTGGTCCCCAGTGCAGACATTGTAAATCTTATTATGCTGCATTTTATCATGTTCTACTATGCCTAAGCAGTTTGTATTTATCTGTGAACATTTATGTTGTAAATGCAAGTGAAGATGTGTACTGATCATTTATACAAAAGTCTAGTTAATAATAAAAATAAATATGAGTGTACTTTTCAGAATGAAAAGGGCAAGATGACCTTGATTTGTCTTGTGGGGGTTCTAACTTTGTGGGAACAGTTTTTTACCTGCAATTTAACTTGCATTAAGATGTCTGACAGATCATAAGGAAAGATGACTAAGTTAAATTGCAGGCAGAAAAAATTGTGGGCAGCAGTGAAAAAAAAAAAAAAATCTCTGAAAGAAATTAAAAACAGCAACAAAAAAAAATTATTTGCGAAGTTTTGACACTGCTGGTGTTTCTCTTCGAGTCTCCAGAATATTTTGGTAGCTCTAAAGTTTACATCCTCTTTGAAGAAAAAATATATATATATATATTTCCTAATAAGAAATGAGCTAAAACACAGAAATGGAGCCTATTTCTTCAACTCAAAGAGAAAGGAATCTTGAATGCCTTTGTGGCTCTTGGAATTCTACCTCTGGTATTCTTTTGAAAGGTTTTAAAAAATTTATTATTGGAAACTGAAAGAAAGTTTTCTTTTAAGCTATCTGAAGCTCAAAGGAACCAAACAGGGAAAACAAAATGCTGACTAGTGTTAGCCCCTGCAGAGCTAATGGCAATTAGTGACTGCGGCTGGGGATGAACAGGGTACCACAGAGACCAATACTGACTTCTTCAATATCTTCATCAGTGGTTTAAGTAATAAGACACATGAAATATTTGAGGGAATGGACTGAATGAGGGAAAGTGGTTGAAAATACCTGGCTGAACTTCCTCTTACAGTGACATGGTTGAACATGGATACTGGGACAACAGGAGCCCTGAGGGGTTCAACAAGGAAGTGCTCCCATTTCTACAGCTGAGGTTGGAGAATACCAAGCATCAGAGCAGGCCGAGGGGAGTACTCTGTTAGAGGGTTCACTGTGGATGCTACATATAATGTAAGCCAAAAAGCAGTGCATTCTTATTCCGTAAGGCAAATCTCTTACTGATCTGCGTTAGAAGAAAGGTAGGAAGAAGATTAAAGGAATTTATCAGCTTGTACTATTTCTATTCAGGACGTATATGAAGAAGTGGGAGAAGGTTCAGGAGAAATCATCAGGATGCTAAGGTATCTAAGACCATATGGAGAGAGGTTCAGGGAAATGGGATTGCACAATGGAGTAAGGAAGAGCTAAGGGACTAATCTCCTCATAGCAACCTACAACTATTTGAAAGGAATCACAAGGATGATGGAGGCAAGTTCCTTCCAGAAGTGGCAATCATGAGAGCAAAGAGCAGCTGCCACAAGTTGCAGTTTGGGAAATGTTGATTGGATTTTGTGAAAAATGTCTTCACCTTTAAAGTGTCACTTTTAAACATAGAAGGAGCAGGATCTCCCTCTTTGGAGGTTACCAGGACTCACCTAAACAAACTCAGGGCTGACCAATTGTTGCTGATAGCTCTGCTTCAAGCAGGAGTCTCGACAAGATGGCCTGCAGAGGTTCTTTTCAGTCAACACAGTTATGTGAATATTTTCTGCTGTGTAAGAAGACATGCGTTAAAAGAGCTCCGAAAAGTTATTTACATTAATGAATGTGAGCTATAATTTTTAAAAGAAGACCTTACCTGTTGGAAGACATCATTCAAACACTCAAGTCTAAATTAATCATAATCCATACATAAGGTAGAAACTGAGATTTTTCATACTCATTCAATAAATATTTGCCTAGATAATAACTATGCAGTTTTATCAAGCAAGTTAAAGAAATATGGCTTTTCTGACAAATTTCTTCTGAAAACTTCGGCAAGGCTTCAAGAATGTATTTTTGTAATGCAGTTTGGTTCCTGCTTAAGGCTTGATTGTGTGATAAATGACAGCTTGACAGAGATGCATAACTACTAGTGTTTTTGAAAGCTCCATTTAGTTCTCATTATATACTGTGTGCATCACTTTGGTTTTATTGGACTTTTCAGGAAAGGACTACACCATCATTCTTTAATTCTAAATAGAAATGGAAAGCTGTAAATCTCTGTACAGAATGACATCTTATAAAGCATGTTCACTTCTTCAACTCACTTGGCAAGAACACTTTTCAAAGTTTAAAAAGTAAGAGAAGCAGCAGGTCAAATCCCTAACACTTTTGATTATTTTTCATTCTGGAAAGGTAGGCAGAGAGAGGATTTAAATCCTAAACGAAACAAATTTCAACATACTGGTGCAACTTTATTACCGTAAGTTTGTACCAGTAACCTCAATGAGACGAATCTAATAAGATTCATATAATAAGACTCATATAATTTCACACTGAAAGACATAAAGACATTCAGTACTGATGCGTTACATGAAATGTACAGACAATACTAAAAAAATATCATTGCTCTTCTGACCTAAGACCACTGGTTATAATCAGGGGCCTTGAAGGGTTGTTTCAATTAGAACGAGAAAAATTGCATACATCAGCCAAACACACTGTTTCATTTAAATTTATTTATTTTAAAAAATATGCAAAGTACTTTTTCTGAAACAGCACAGAGACAAGAAGCTCTGAACATTCCACATCAGTTCCTCAAACTGCAACCTACCCACAAAGCTCTGTCTTTCTGCTTCCCCATTACTTATTTCCAGATTTCTACCTCCAGTGCACACATATCCACAATCTCCAGCTGACAAACTAATTCTTGCCTGATGATCATAGGCATAGTCACATTGCCCTGCATCAACGTTCCTTAGGGAGAGCTCCTTCCTCCTCACTCCCACCACCAGATGCTTTTATGCCATTAAAAGATTTTATTATTTCTTCTTTTTCAAGTGTTCAAGGTACTGCTTGGCATACCTAAGGTTTAATAAGGGTTGTGATTGTCTTTTCAGTCAAAGTATAGCAGCTGGTAGCCATCAACCTTTTTAGAAAAACAAAACTTTAAATTAAATTATTACTACTGCACATTGTTACTATAACGGTGAGGTCTTTCAATGATGTGATATATTATTACAAGGCATAGCTCTGTCAATCTGTTAATATCTATAGAATTTTAAAAAGCCCAAGTGAGTCTTCAGTAGAACTATTTTTGCTAAAGATGGACTTGGAAGAATTGTTATAGAAGCAGTCTGCAGAAGCCCCATCAAGCCTGATATGTGCTTTTCATATTGTCATTTCATTTTCTCCTCATTTACAATGCCAGTGCTTAGATCCTTTGACAGTTTTCCTTTAGTCACATGTAATTTCCTCTGATCAGCTAGAATACCTAGCATAATTTACTGCTATTATTGTTATTGCTTTTACATTATTACACCTTTATCATTTTTTTCTGATAAAACCTTATTTTGATTTCCTTTTCTAAGATCATTTTTGTATTGTAAATAATCATTTACTTCATGCTTTTCCCTTGAGACTAATAATTCTGCTGAGGGAAAAAAAAAAAAAAGGAATGGACAGTCCAAGGTTAAAATCCTGGTTTTATAAAGCTGGCAAAACAATCTCAAAATTATTTTTTTTAATGTGTGAATTATCTTCTATTAACTAAATGAAATGTAGTGATAGACTGATGTTTTACATTCAGAAAATGTACATCCAAGGGCATAATTTGAGTTAATTATAAAATCTTCATTCATTTTCTTCAAAACCCACATGCTATTTTGCTAGCAGCGGAGAATGGGGAATACTGACAATTTAACAGGTCCATAGAATCATAGAATGCCTTGGATTCAAAGGGTTCTCAAGGATCGTCAGGTTCCAAACCCCTGCCACAGACAGGATTGCCAACAACAACACTGGATCTAGTACTAGATCATGCTGCCCAGGGCCCCATCCAATTCAGTCTTGAACACCTCTAGGGATGGGTCATCCACAATCTCTGGGCAACCCGTGCTAGCTCCTCACCACACTCTCAGTGAAAAATGCTACTGTTATCTAAGCCCACTATAAACTTTGGGACCTATTTATGATTGGAAAACTTACTGAGTGGTTTTTTTTTGTTTGTTTTGTTTTGAATCATTGCACTTATTTTAAAAAGAGGTTAGTGCATGGGGTAGGGCAAGGTCCTGCTGTATT
>JANHGO010002202.1:0-30953 GCA_024606505.1 Aquila spilogaster
TAGGCTCTTTAGATGACCTTGATCCCTTCAG
Source organism: Aquila spilogaster (assembly GCA_024606505.1). NCBI lineage: Eukaryota > Metazoa > Chordata > Aves > Accipitriformes > Accipitridae > Aquila > Aquila spilogaster. Next base: position 32 of record JANHGO010002202.1, read on the forward strand.
TTTTACTGGAGGTAATCCCAGGGGAAAGGTTCTACTGTAGCAACACTGTCTGTTTGCAGATGTTTTAAACAGAAATCAAACGGAGGAGAGTTACTACATGAAAATCTCACTCTTGTGTGCAGACATGCTCCAGAAGTACAAGGTGGGAAAGTGATCAACCAAAGACCGCAAGAGTTAAGAAGAAGATAAAGCAGTAAATTCAGAGTATCTTGTCAAAGCATTACATTCAGCTTAACCACACCTCTGATTTTCAGTTGGATCTGTCACTACTTTTTCTTCCTCTCAAATGCAAATCTTCTTGGTCTTTAATTAAGCTGTCCTGTGAGTTTACACGTTTCATGAACCTGGCATGGCTGTCACAACTTTGTCAGGAGAGGTGGAGTGTTTAAAATAGCCCTCCTGCTGCTGACATTTGTGTTTCTAATGAATAAACACGATCCCTTTCACCTATGACTGTCACAGGCTTTTTCTGACTCTGAATCGTATTATGCTGCCAATAAAGTGCTCAGGATAGATTACCTGAAAACTGATTGACAGAATTTATAATTTCTCACCATTCAACATGCTGGCTAATGGCAACATTAAAAATACAAGCCTGAAAGATGGCCAACAGAAAAGAATCAAGTAAGCCACTGCAACAGATCTCAAAGAGCAAATATTTGGTCTTATTTCATCATTAAGGCTGGCTGAATTAACAAAAAGCAAAAAACAAACATAAAATAATCTGAGCTAATAATATGGCTGACTTTTCTCAGGAAAGAAGGTCTGTGGGCTGCGTGCAGGTTTCTAAGGAATTTTTGGAACTGTTAGCCAATTTCAGTCAGATCTGTCAGATTAAATGTATAGGAATATAATTATCTTCTCATTAAAAAAATTGATTAAAAAGCATATTAGAACATTGCAGAATGTTAATGTAAAGACACCATGTTTTGCATAAAAAGATGTGGAGTAAGTTTGCTAAAGAGGCAGAAGCATCTCAGAGTCAGAAGGATCTTCAGCCAAAGCTTTCACAGCTCCTTAGTATCCAGGCTTCAAAATGATGCTCATCTTCTCACTCTCTAATGACATTTTCCTAACTATGTTCTGGAAAAACAGTGTTCCTGCTCTTTAGCAGCCTCCTTCAAATGTTCCTTGCAATGGCTAGGTGTTCACATGAACTGTTGGACTTCTGAGGATTTTAAGGAGCTTCAAAAATACTAGGTAAAAGTCAAAGCAAAATTCCTAAGCTGCTTAAAAAAAAAAAAAAAAAAAAAAAGGAACTCCTGTTCTGCAAAACACCTCAGAGTTTCGATACTGCAAGATATTTTAATCTTCCCTTCTATCCTATTTTTCCTATGTCATATTGAGTTCATGTTTCAGGAAGCTGGGGGTAAAAATAGGCTTATATTGTTAGCTAGATTCCATTCACCACAGGACACTAGTATTTCCAAACAAGCAATCAAAAACCTGTCAAAGTCAATGGGAAGAACCTGAGGAACTTCAAATGGACAGTATGGTTCAGTATTTTGATTCACTAGTATTTGCCTGAGAGCACCTGCTACAACAAGAAGCATTTTCCATTTAAACTGGGCGATATTTCACCCAACTTCCAATCCATTTGTGCCTATAAGTCCTGTCAGGTGCAAATTAAGGTAAAATACTACCCAGAGCCTAAAACAGGCTGCATGGCTGGCTCAAACTAATTTTCTAGTATAGTTTTATACAAATGTGCATCCTAAAGCATTGATTTAGCTATACATTTGTACAGCCAACATTACTCCTGGCACCCCACAATCATTAATTTAATATTCATTTCATATTCCCATGCAGTAGAGAAGCTATTTTACTTAACTACAAGATGAAATGACTGACTTACAGAAATGCAGTAATTTTGTGAAAATGCCGAGAACAGAACCCAGGTCTCCTGACTAACTCCACCAAACCATTCTTCCAGGCATAGTGCACTGTAGCTGCAAGTTTTAAATGCAGAAATTACTCTCATTTCTTGTCCAATACAATTGATTTAATTTTTCTTCAGAATTAAAACTAATATTTTGTCCTCATACAAGATAGCTTTCTCGTTGTTAAATTCAGTATTTTAGTGCAGGTGTTTGGGTTTTTTGAAAAAATAGAATTCTTACTCAGAACACCATGACATACCTTATATTGGTTGAATTTATGGTATATATATGTTGATTATCATCAATAAAGCTAAGTTCTACCAGCTGCACCAGCTTCCCAGATATTTCTCATCCCTATTCTTACCATTACCTGCTGTCATGAAATGACCTGACTATAAGAGACTCTGATATGTGCAATCTGTGGTTAGACCATGGTTTTTGACTCCAAAGTACATTTAAGGTCCACAAATACCAAGCCATCCGTCCCAATCCAATAAATGTGGAGTATAAGGCTGCAAAAGTCAGGTGTTGTATGTTCAAGGAGACTGATGTTTGGAGAACTACACTGATCAGCACACAGCTGGATAACAATGTCAGCATTTTCCTGTAACTGAATCAAAACCAGCATGGGTCATGCTGTTATGTAGGAAGATTTCTTCTTCATCTTTTGTCATTTCTGCTCAACTAACAACTCAGATTTCATAAACCTTTTCACTTTAAAAAACAAAAAAAAGAAAAAAAAGGCCCTCCTAGTACAATACAGATCTATGAATAAAATGTTAAATTATAACTAATGATTTTTGCTTTCTCCAAAAGAAATAACCTAATTATTCAGAAAGCTCTGAGTATTTATCCTATACAAGTCAGGCCTTAAAACAAGGCATCTCATATCTGGACAACAATTAAAATTTCTTGGTACATGAAATAATTTGTTAGTTTTCAAATATTAGCCTGTGTCTTCTCTTCAATGTATTCTTTCAGCAGCTTAAGCTTTTATATTACCTCAATATATGCTTCCTGTACATGAACATTACATAGCTGCAGAAGTTACGTTTGCTGTAGTTTTCAATCTGAATGAAGACAAGCCAACTGATTGTGATCTTTTCCTCCCTGTTCATTTACCAAATCATTTTAAAAGAGAGAAAGCAAACACACAAAGCTGGCAATGAATACGAAGCTTCTTTCCCCCTAAGCCTGATTAAAGGAAGTCTTTCTGAAGTTAATGTCAATGGAAATATCATGGAAACATGACTGCTTGTGATATTTCCAATGGAAATACCAAACAAAGAACTATCCAAATACTACTTCTCCTGTAAATATCATAAGGATATTTGCTGCTCAGCTCAAAGGTAGGAAGATAAAATGGAAAAGAGGAAGAACAGAGAAGAAAAAGGAAAGCAAAGTAGGAAAACCTGAGGAGCAGACTGGCAGAGAGCTCTTTGAGGATACAAATCTACAGAAGCAGAAAAAGTTCTCAGGAACTCAAATTGAACTTTAAAGGATGGATAAGATTTAGAACTACACAGGAAACGAGTAAAAAGGAGGCAAGTGGAGAAGACTGAACTATTAGAGCAACAGCTGGAAAATCATGCTTTCCAAAGGGAAAATACATTGCTGGTTCTGGGACGGAAAGAACAGAAGCAGTGGGTGAAAGTACAAGATTGGAGTATATAATCAGTTTTGAAAATGTAACTGTCACCTCAAAATTCATTCAGGTAAGAGGACTATTAAGATATAATTTGAATCAACAGAAATGTGTATTGCTAACATGCATTAATGAGGATAAAGGGTAATGTGAGGATGTTCTTTAAAAACATTTCAACAGTTTCCTACTGCTTAAAATCATGACTTCAAGAACATGGTTCTTTTCCTGTTTTAGTAAATAACTTCCTTCAGCAGATGACTTGAGAGGTAATCTTTAACTTATAGACACTTAGCATAAGAAGTTTAATCCAGTTCTAGTGCCAATCACAACTATCTCTAACTTTAATAAGTTGTGCCTACCTGAACCAGGGGTATAGTCAAACTCCACAAGGTAAGCAGCAAAGGCACTGAACAGTAAGTAGCGAAATACTGTGGATCTTAATTATCCAGCTTATTCCTATTTCACTTCGTATCCACTCTCCAAAGAGCACGATGATTCTAAAATAGCAGATGATAGCAGAAGTGGGCAAACCAACTACTTCCACGCTTACTTCAATATCTAGTAGTGCATTTAAAATGTTTAGCTTTCAGTTTAATGCTCAGTTTGTCTCTAGGATAAATATTTAGCAATCAAAGTGATTTAAATAATTCCCTATTTTTGCTATTATATTCATTCACCTAGAAATAGCAATAACAGTATGAAACTCCGATATGAATACTGAGTTTATGGCAACATCTACAGAGCGGCTCTCATAATATTTGAACTTTCAGAATGATATTACCTTTAATTTTAAATCTATTTCTGGAGCCATTTTCAAAATCCAATATTAATGAAGCATTAAATTTCTACAGGTATTCATTGCAAAAACTTAGCAAAAATATCCCATAGTCCTGTATCAGTTTGCCTGTAAGAAACTGGACCCTCAGCTGTACTGTACAACACTTTGTTGTTTGTTTCAAAATGAGGCTTTCCAAGACTCCTTGGAACAGGAAGTCTAAAAAATAAAAATCCCCACAATTCTCATAATTTATTAACAATCATGTTATTAAGAGAACATTTTGCTGAGACATTAAAAGAGTGCTATTTGTTGATTCCCTTCATGATCTGCACTTCCTTTCCTCTTTTCCTAAGCTTTAGAAGGTGAGGGATCAAGATCTTGGATGACCCCTGCTTCCCAAAAAATACTAGAAAAATAAGACTTAACAGTCAAACACATCATTATATCTTTACTTCCCATCCACATCTGAATTAGGAACTCAGTTGGACAAGACAGAAAAATCCTCCTATATGTCTGTTCTTGTGTACTTCATAGACTTACTGGGAAGTGGCAAATGATAGGAGGTTAAAACCTGTTAAAAATAGCTTTTCAAATGAAAGAGTAACGGAGCAGGGACTTGCCGAGGTGAGGAATCATAATTTACATAGACACTACTTTCAAAAAATTGTTTATTCATGGTTACTCTTGTGGGGGTTTTTAGGATGTAACTGCCATGAGAATTAATGACCCAGTCTCAATCCGGGAGTCTACTGCAGGAGATAATTTTTAAAAATATTAGGGTAAAGGAAACAGTGGTGTTTATGGAGTTTCATTGCTTTGCCTACCATTTTGCCAGAATGTGGAGGTCTCTGATACTTAGAAAATTAAGCTAACAGGCAAGAAATTAAGACACTGAGATGGAAGAGGCATACTGGGAACTGAGGTAAGAATGAGAGGTGAGAAGCTTTTTAAAGCTTTTCAGGAGTAATATATATTTACAGACACACATGTCCGCCTTATACACATACATGTGTAATCCTTACATATGTCACTAATTCAAACCAATATATGCAATTTACAGTTTTCATGCATATGTATTTTTTTGTGTGTGTATATATATGTGTATATATCTATAAAAGTAATTTTCTTGACAGTGTTTTTTGTCAATGTAAATATATTGCAACACTTATCTTGATACGTCCTCTGAGTAAATCATCCCAGAAGCCAAAACATATTAATGAGAGAGAGAGACCGTACAGCCCAAATGCTTGTTCATTTTCTCAGTCCATCCTACACATGACAAAATTAGCAATGGACATCTTTAGATGCATATTTAAAAGTTGCAGTTTTCAGCTCCTGTACAGAAACAAGACAAAATATGAAGAACTATGGTTATTATTTAATTTCTTTTGACATTAATTCTTTCCGGATGATTAATTCTGTATTTTTTCCACTACAATTATTATAAGTGTATAAGAAGTCTAGAAAAACTTTTTGCTATGTAAAAAACCCCTGTAGAGTGAGAAGAAATTCCATTCACAAGTGAAAATTATTTGTATTCAACTGCTGTAAAAAATAAACTAAATATCTCACCAATTTTGTACCATGGATTAATAGTGCATAACCACACAAATTGTATGGGAAGGCATTAGCCATTTCAAAATCCTTCTGATCAGTGAACATACTGTAAAATGCCATGGAGAAACCATTCCAAATACCATTGTTAAAGGAAGCTTTAGATAACACAATGAACACTCCATTACTGAACAACTGTTTATAACAACTCATGTTTAACTGATAAATAATTATTCATATTACAATTCCTCCTGGGTGTCTCACACATAGAAAAAAGTCCTGTAGCCAAGGCCAGAAACTCTAAAAGATCAGGAAAAAAAAAGTGGAAGAAAGCAGAGAGAAGGAACTTGCCAAGAGATTTCACAAAACATGCTATAACCAGCAGAACTGAGAAGAGCTATGTCTTCAGACTGCCAGTTGCAAGTCCATCAGAGAATACTGTCTCTCAGCTGCTAATACAGGTATTTAAAAAAAAAAAAGTGTGTGATACTTGTCTTCCTTGGTTCTTGACAAAATTAAATCCAAAGTTAATATGACATACAAAATAAATATACATTACAAGTTAAATATATATACAAAATAAATATAGAATACAAATTAAATATAAATTAAATCTTATCCTCATTTCCAACCTCACACTCTTCCAAAATAGCTGATAAGACCTTCTTGCCCTTTAAATGTATTCAAGTACATAATATCTTCAAAAGGATTTAATTTATCATGCTGAGATGAAAACAAATTTACTTAAATGATAGTCTTTGGTGTTTTTTCTGTATAGTTGTCTGCACCAACTTGAGAACATAAACCAGCTAGAAAACAGCTCAGAGATACACAATCATCTTTAGGATTCATACGGCATAAGTGTTTTATTGACCTTTGTGTTACGAGATACCATTTAAGACAGAAGTCATTCCATTTTCAAGTACATACTTTACTAGTTCAATAAACATTTCTATACTTTCATGATCAGATTGCATACATTAAAGCAGTAGTTGCTTTTCCATATACCTTGGGGATTGAGATTCATAATCCGTTGATTGAACTGCCTGTTTCATTGATTCAGCCAAATTTTCTAATAAAAAAGATGCCTGTTGTCCTGACTGAACTGTGGAGTCTAATTATATAATTCACTTGGTTTGGCGTATCTTATTGATGTCTCTCTATAGCTCAAACCATGATAATGCAGTGCCCAATTAGCATTTTCTAGTGCATGTGTAGCTGCTATTTTCTCAATAAGGAGCAGTTTAATGATGTGCTTTAAGAGAGCCCAGGCAAGCACTGGAGATTTTTCAGTTCAGCATAGGCAGCTTGGCACGCAAATCCTTCCAGAGTGTGGCTCTGGCAGCCAGTTCAGAGTTTGGATCTAGCATAAGGAACTGGGCTTTTCTCCTCATTCCTGCTTGTAGGGCTCAGCTAAAACTGAATTCATTGTTTCAACTAAGTTCCACTAAGTTTTTTTCACCTTATACCCCCAACTGGGTACATCTGCTTGCTAGTACATCATCCAGTTCTCTCTTTGATCAAATAACTCACAGTCCTGCCTTTATTTACTACCTGCCCAAACATACTATATATATACACACAGAGATACATATGCACAGACCCCAGCACTGCTCTGAGATGTCTAAATTCTTACAGCTTAGCTGTGTGATAGAATGACATTTTCATATTAAGGGGACAAAAACTATCCTGTAAGCCACAATTCAGCTCTCCCTACTGTAGCAATTGACATGAATGGACGGAATCACTTCCATTTTCCCACTTTCATCAACACCGTCAAATAAATTTAACACATGACTAGTTAATAGAAAAGTTAGTTAAGCTGACAGCACATCTAATAAATCAACCTGGTATCAGCTATTTTGCAAAAATAAGCAGCTTGACCAGAACAGCAACAAAGACAAAACTTGACAAGTAGAAGTCTTGAAACGCATACCTGATTCAAAAAACAAACAAACAAACCAACCCAAAACACAGCAGGACAAGACAGATCTTAAAATAGCTTTTGAACTCCGCAAAGCAAACAATAAACTACCTTAGTTATGAATTATGTAAGTACATCATGACTTTAAACAAAAAAACAGCTTAAAAAAAAGCTTGATTATTTTATATCGAGGCTTGCATGGTAAATAGGAACGGTCTGGTTGACAATATCTTTAAATAACTATGATTTCTATTAAGCATTCATAACAACCACACGGGCATAATGTTTCTAAGAAAAATGAAGTTCTAACTGAAAATAATTCAGCTACAAAAATGAGAGGGGCTTACACCTACATCATGCAAGTTACTACATGATGTGGTCACACATACCATACTTCGAACTGGAATGCACCTGCATTCATTCCTGATAGAGCACAGAAACAAAGCAAATGACTACATACATTCAAGGGAAGACACAGTTGATCACAATGGAGATGCAAGTCCATAAAAATAATGGAATTCTAAATCTGAAGCTTTCCTTAAGCAGTTCCATTTTCTGGATCGATTCAGGTATTCAGTGAAAGGCAGGATGATTGTAAAATTGGCTTTCAGTCAGTCTCCAAATACCTAGGATTTGAAAGTGTGAGACCTATAGTAAAAGCCTACCATTTTCTGGCAATACCTTCAAATTACAGCAGAGCTGCTTCTTCTACATTGTGTTGCAGTGCAAATGTGAAAATGAGTTTGCACCAGAACATACTAATCAAGAGGTGAGAACAATAGTACTTTAGAAATGGAGATACTAGGAATTTGGGTGCTTCTTCATTACGGTCAAAAATGAATCATTTAGTGAAATTCATCCTCTATGAAACCACGTAAAAGAACTAAAAAAAACAATAATTACCTTTTGACTCTATCATACAACACTGGTGGTATTTTCCAGCTGGTTATCCAGTGACACGCCCAGACAGTGACACATCACTCAAGTTTGGCAGAATCCAATCCTCCATCCAGCCCAATGTGACATTCAGAAGGGAAATGGAAACTCTCTGGTTCCTGCATTTGTGGAAACGGGAGTTCTTCTTTAGTCCACGTCTGTCGTGCACCAATAAAACCTTACCAAGCAGCACTATTGTCTAACTGAAATACGAAGATATAACCCAAGACTAGCTTTTGACTAGATGAATTGGGTTACAGCCAAATCATAAACTCCAGGTGAGCAAGTAGCCCAAGCCTCTAATATACTTGTCTGGCTTAAACATTGTATAAAACAAAACAGAAAAACCTTACAGCTTTACATCCATGACCCTTTCCAGTATTTCTAAAAGTTCACTGTCTTCTGTAAGTTGTATTACCTCTCTGGGGCAACTTAGAATTAGCCACGGATGTCCTAATAGACAGTTAGAACTAGGAGATAAACCAAACAGAGATGGAAAACTGTAACTTATTTCCATTCCATCCATGATGTTCCCTTATTAACATTACAAATGTGCAAACATTTTTAGACAACAGGGAACACTGAAAGCAAAAATTCATAAAAAGAGATCTTGGAGATGTTCTGGTTATTTAATCTCACTGAAGGGTCACGCTCACTCCCACATTATTTTCATGTTACTTCCACAGAGGTCCAGGTAAGAAGAGATGACAGGACAGGAGAGGAATCCCACATAAAAATAAATGAATTTTCCTCATAAATTTTTTTATCCATAGCTCTACAAAGTCTACCAGGTCTAAATGATTCTCACACAAGATGGAAAAAACCACAGACAGACAATGTTAATGAGAAAATGTAAAATATATACACAGAACACCATTATTAAGAAAGAATTACATTAGACTGTTGCAAAGTTGAGCAAGAGTAAGTTAGATGAACGTGCACTAGAATTAAATCAACATTTAATCCATTCGCAGCAAAACAGTGGTGAGCGCATATTGTTGTTTTTAAAAAGAAATGGTTCTTTAAATTCAATGTCCCCAAATCTAAACAAGATGAGGGAAAAAATTCAGTACTAAGTCAAAACATTTGGCTGGTGCCAATATTGTCCTGTATTACTTGCTGCTCTACTACGTAGCCAAGGAATTTCTTGTGTTTTGGTAGGGAGGGGGTTAAAGTACCAGAAGTTTAAATGTGCCATGAAGCACATCTCATTTATGTCAGGATTTCAAGTTCAGGTCTCACTTTGTAATCCCTGAGAGAACCACAGCCTCCCGTTTCATTGCTTCCTCAGGACGTTAGTTTCATGGCCTTCTGCATTCTGAGGCAGGAATGGTACTTTCTGTTTTTTACAGTACGTTGTAGAAAAATGAAATTAAGAAGTAGAAAGAACAAACTGTTCTGGATAATCTGTCCTGCCACATATTTCCCTATTGTCTTCAGCAGGGAGAAAAGGGAAAAAAAAAAAACCCAAACCAAAACCCAACCACTTTCTTTTTTTATCTTTTGGAGTAAGGCCCACAATCCTGGTTGCACTTGTCTGTGGTGTTCCCAGGATTACACCGCGTAAAGAGCAGCAATCAGTCCATAGTGCTTGTAAATTTTGAGTTTGCCTTTTCTCTCTCAGAAACAAATGAACAAAAGCAGGAAGTGCATCACTTAAAGGCTCAAATGAGAGAGCATGAATTACAGTGCAAAGACAGCCCATCTCGCTTTCACAGCATTCAGAAGCTTGAGCTTGGACTCCACATTTTATTTTTATTGGTTTTTACATACAAATAGAAACCATGTTATAGTGTGACTCACAGGTCATATTCAGATTGTAATCACAATACTGAACACAATATATGTTTTTCTTCTTGTATGGCTAGCAATCGTCTTGCCAAAATATATGCATACATATAACCTAGAGCAAATTCAAGTGCACTGTCTAAACAAGTGAAATGTAAAAATCAAGAGCTCTGCATACCAAGTATATAAATGATTTTATATTTTCTCTACCTTAAGACATGTCCTTAGTATCTTCTACACAAGCTCGTGCTTACTAACCCAATAGCTTGTCTGTGAGTGAAGACAACAGCCAGCTATGTTAAGTGAACACTTACAGGTTTTCAGAATCAGTGCCTACAAGGGAGAGCACACAAAGATACCATCTTTTCCATCTAGCAGTTCAAACTACATTGAAGGTGCCACAAAAATCATAAATAAAAATTCAAAAGCTACACACAACTGAACAGTAAAAGACAGTTTAGCTCAATAAGGTCTCCTTAAAACAGCAGAGGCCCCTGAAGATATATAACACCAAAGTACATTCTCCTTGAGGAGCTGTAAACATTTGAGAGCTATTTACATCTTGAAATTAAAAGCAAAAGAAGTCAATGAAACAGAAGGCAGATAGCCAATCTGGCAGTAAACTCCTATTTTAAAAAAAAAAAAAAACACCAACAAAAAACTATTTGGATTTCCAGCTACAATATATTCAAAGTTCACAAAAGTTCCAAAATCAACCTAACACAGCATTTTAGTTCAGGCAACTTAAGTACAAAAGCAACTTGACTTTCCTTTGTACTTAATGATTTAGTAATATTAAACCCACCAGAGCATTCTTAGCAAACATCTTGCTGACAGTAAGCATCTCAGGTCAGACTGAGTCATTTGGTATCCCACCTTCATCATGTTTCCTTTCTGATCAAGCCAGTGGATCCTTGCAGATCTACTTGCTTGGTCACAAAGTGCTTTAACTCACCTCAGACAAATCCTGCATGAATTCAGAAAATGCTAGATTCAAGGGTCCCCTTTTCTAGAATCTGCCATGAACTATACAGTATATGTTAAATGTTTTACTTTTTTTTTTTTAATGCTTATTTTTCTAAGGCAGCTGGGAGATATAAAAAGTAGATGGGGCTTACATTCATGTATTCCCAAAGTTTGTGAGTTTGTGCATCGAGAACCTTGATTCAATTCCATATTGAAATTGATGTTGGCTTCTTTTTGTATTTAAAAAAAAAAAAAAAAAAAAAGAAAAAGTCTCTTATTCCAATAAACTTTGGTGTTGCAGATGACCAAATAATACTCCATCAAGGTACAAATTTAATAAAGCCATTCTTATATATGATAAAGACTGTGGAACTCACAATGTGTATATTATGTAATCAGCAAGCTGTACCTTCATATACTTGTTGCCTGAACAATAAACTAAAAAACTGAGGTATCTCTCCACATATCAGCAATCCTTTTACCAGTACAAGTCAGGTCCCAGCTTGCATACTAATGAATATTATGTAAATGAATTTATAGATAAAAAGGAAAAATACCTATTCTGATGCAAATCACACTCAGCACATAAGCAGTGGGAGTGACTGAAGCCTAAATGCCTCTTCTGTTTTTTCACAGCACAAAAAAAAAAATTTAGGAAAAAGCTGTTCGGGTGTCCTCACTGATGCTGACATGGAACCATGAGAAATTTAAAATAAAAAACCCAACCCAAACCAAACAAAACATTTAGTATTTCCTTTAGCTCCTGCTTGTTTAATATCAATATGACACCAAGCAGCTGCCCTCGTGATGACAGCTGAGGTTTGGTGCATATTACCTGCTGTAAGCATAAGACAACAACATCTACTCTGGTTGTCTTTATTACTGCTTTTAAGAGGACAGTGCTTCAGTGATGCCAACTCGAGATATGAACACTTACCTTCCCCATCCCCGCTCTAATTTTGCGATGGAAAGAATGAAGTTAAAATGGGTGAGGGCACTCCTGCTGGGGAGGGAATCACTGCCAGAGCATTCCCAGAGCAATTCTTTACTGCCGGGCACTCTGTAGAGCTCCGCAGGTATCGAATCAGGTGCTAGAACCTCAATTATAGGCTAAAGACACTGCCCCTTCCTCTGCCCCTCTTTCATCTTTGCAGTTCAGCTAAAGTAAAAGAATAATTTCAACCTAAATTAGGTGGAAGAAAAATACAGACCCCAAAAACGCATCTTTCATACATTCATTTCAAGTTACAAAAGAAAATTTTAGTAAATAATTCAGTAAATATTACTGAACACACAATTTTATTTTTTTTTAAAGCAGCAACTCAGTAAAAGAAATCACTAGTAGTAGGGAAGCAGCCCAATATTTCTCTGCTGATGAGAGCTGTGCCAAAGCACAGATGGTGTTATAAACTTTCCAGATATAGAGCGTAGGTTATTTTTACCATTTTGCACCTGCATATTTCCCTCTTAAAAATCCTGCAGAAGAGCAACAAAACACAGCTCATTCCTCATGCAAAAACCCCACTCCTAGTATTACTCCCCCTCTCCATCCACTCTCCCCATTGTATCTGCAAATAGAGAGAGATGGACTGAGCTATGAAAAAATCAAGCACATAAAATGTACTAGCTGAACCACAAAAAAGCATACTATTCTTTCTTCCCGGCCCTAGGTCTCAAGCTGACGGCATGGGAACCCAGCAGACACACGGCTGCCCTTGCCTGGCAGACAGCTCAGGATGGGGTAGGCAGGACGGCAGTCTGGCTAAGAGCCAGTGCGAAAAATCCGGAGGAAACTTCTGGGAAGATGGACACTTCTAGAGCATCTCTGGGTATCTTGACACCAGCCAATGCAATGCCATGCAATGATAACACCAGTTAGAGTTGAAAGAACAAATTCAGGTGCCGGAGGCGGTCTACCTAGGAGAGAGAAGCACTCTGCTACAGGTAATAACACCATCCTGCTTTTTGCAGGACTGGTGCAATCCTAACCAGCGTTACAAGTCATTGCTGTTAAACCTACTCAGACACTTTTACTGACTACACCAAGCCTAAAGCAGTGAGGAGAAAAACAGCCTACAAAGATTTAGTCCTCATATACACCATGACCACTTGCACTGGTCAGGAAAAGCAAAAGGCTCTGTTTTCCTCACTCTCCTTTCCCTGAATACTGATTCCTCTGACCTATTGACTGGTCCCAGGTGATGGAATTTATGATAGTAGGTGCTTGATTTCATTTCTAATTCCTTGTGTACACATAAACTTGCTCTAGCTAATTTAAGTGAGCATATACCAGCACAAAATCCTGTGAGGACGTCTTCAATTGTAGTCTAATTTAATGGATTATTACATTTTAAACTAACAGTGTTCCTAGCTGATTTACACTAACCTGAAATAAACTTAGTTTATGCTGAAATAAGAGTGGCTGCGCAGCCTATTGGACTAGTTTAATGAAACTGATTTTAAATTACACCTTAATTTAAAGAGGTACAGTAATGCATATAAACAAGCCTTAAGTGATGCTTTGAATACAAAGAGAAAAAGAATGAATATAAAAAGCTACAGACAGTGCTAGATCGTACATGTCAGCTTCTCAAAACCCAGCTCTGAAGAGCTCCACATCAAATCTGACCTGGTAGTCTAGTCAAGAAGAATAAACGTAGCATAAGAAACAGAGTAATTAATCTTAATTTCTATGTGGATTGCCTTTAAATTATGCAAATTCAAAGACTCAGTATTTCTCCAAAACTCAATAAAAAAAGGGGAAGGGTGCATACGTGAGACTACATATACTTGCTCTAGTGTGATATGGGGGAAGTTGTTAAATTCTTCACTGTGGGCTTGATTCTAATGCTCAGGAAGTTTAATCTGAGATACCATCAATTTTGTACTGGAAAGCAATCAAAGAATAGAAGCAAGAGAGACTGGGGTCATGCATTTACTCTGTAGCTGAAGTTATGAAATTCTGTCTTCTGTTAATGGTTTGTTCTTTGGACAAAAAGAAAGTGCATAACTGTGAAAGTAGGGTTGATAGTTACACATATAAATAAAACAAAAGAATAACTACTTTGGCTCAGTTTACTTAACTTATGCTGTGTTTCAAACAAGAGAATTTGGTTATTAGCCACTTCTGAAATTTTTATATCCCCCAAGATTTAGTTCATTATGCTGAAATAGAGTGCAAATAAAATATAATAAGGAGAAAATGATGGTATAAAACATTGCATTGTACTGGGGAGAAGTAAGACTAGCCTTATCTTTCTTCTGCAATGCATACTCCATTTTCTTCTTAGAATGGGTTCATATATAATTTTAAGAGTTTAGAAATAAAGCTTTCCATTTTACTATCTGTTTAATGTCAGCTGCTCACTATTTCAGGGTAGGCATTGTGACAGTCTAATACTGCAAGACAAGATAGTCCTACTACCTTCCTAATTTAGTCAAAGGTGGTGATCACAGACCTTAAGGTTGACCTCAAACTTTGAGAGCTAACTCTTTTCTTGCTTTATACCCTTTTGAGTCTAAATGAATACAACTTTTTAACCAACAGTCAAAATAAACCTTATTCCTCCTTTCCATGGGTACATAGCAAATGCTCATTCTTGTTCTCTCATCTCCTGCCTGTCTGGGCAAAAGTATGCAGATACCAATTATGACATTTTCATTTTTCACGGCTAATGGCAGGTCCTTTAAGACTATGAGTAATAACTAATTAAAACAGAATAAAACTTACCCCTAGATACAGTCCATGCCTCTTAACAAAAAAAAAAAAAAAAAAAAAAAAAAATTTTATTATATTTATGACTCCTGGGAGAATTGAACTGCATTCAATTATAATTTTATTAAGTTGGTCAATTAATATATGGTAGATACAAGTCTCAGAGAAGAACAAATATCACAGCAAACTACAGGTACGTCATCCTGTTTCTTTACTAAAGTCTCCCACTGCTCCACTGCACTAATCCAGGTTTATGGCTGCTTTGCATCACCGGAGCAGCACAAAGTAGCCAGAGCATATCAATGAATATGGCCTAATACATTTAGCAGAATGTTCTTGGGGTTTCTTAACCTGTTTTGGTGCCTGAAGAAGGGACTCTGAAACTCAGCGGTGTATTCACCGAACACAGAAGAATTTGGATTAAAACTAGGTAACACAGCAGGCAGAGCTTATTAACCTAAATTCTTTAGCACTATCAACTCAGGTGTTATCACAGACAAGTTTGTTCATTTTTTATCAGTTTTTTTTCTAACTCTCTAGTTCTAACTTGGCACATGATTACAAACAATCATTGCTAACATCTTGCATTATAGGACACACTGAAATCCAGACCACCTATATTCCACATAATGTCCAACATCCTATACCTCAGACACCAAAAATAAACAGGACCATCTTTTCTCTAAAGGAAGGTTGGCCTTGAAGCAATAAAAAAACAACCAGTTCTTTTGCAATACAGTTCTTCATTAGCACCTACGTATAGGTTCTTCTACATGTTCAGAAGCCGAACACCTAAGCACCTAGTTCCCACATAAACATTGTCCCAGTTCAGAAAGAAATGAAGCTCTGACTCTCTTGGAGAAGTCCCTGGAGGAAGTTTAAAGGCCGAGTTCAAAGAACACTTAACACACAGGTGTGTTATGCCCACAGTCACACCCAAATTTAACTCATATGAACAGCACCAAGACACACACAGAGTAAAGCAGAATGAGCCACTTACCTTTAAAGGAACATGTGAGAAATGGAACTCCAAAGTGCTCTGAGTGTCCCTTTCAGATACCTACTTTTAAACCATTGCTTCGTCTAAGCTGGGCCCTTAGGAAGTCTGACCTGCAAAACCCATTTCCATGACTTGGAAATGTAGTTAGTACAGCAAATCGCTTTTGGAAAAAACATATTTTCACCTCACTCCAAACTTATTATGCCATATAAAGGGCTGTTGTTATACAAATGTAGTCCAAGCCTCTCTTTGACCAAGGAGAAAGGCACAAGACCTGCAGATACGCTTCCAAAGAGCCTTTCGCAAACTGTAGTTAAAGTAAAAACTAGGAGACCTCTGTGTGTGGCCAGTAAGGCAGCCATATTAACAAAGACACTCGTTAATGAAGGCAGGCCCTCAAGGCTAAGCTATCTGGGGAGCCTTTACAGCCCTTACAAAAATCTACTGCAGAAACCACCCTCCTCCTGAGAAGTGCCCGGCCAGCACCCATGGGAAGTGAGAGTCCTAGGTCACTCACCAGGCAGAGGACAAAAACTGAGTTAACCTCAGACCTCCTGTCTCAGCTTTACATCCTTTCACAGGCTGTATCTCTAATGAGGTAAAAGCAGAGAATTTCACCCTGAAAATGCTGTCTGACAACAGAGCAGTGGACAGAAGCCTACCTTTTTGTTTGCAAACTGGGCACAGTTCCACATTTACTATCTTCACATTTAAACCATTATTTGTATTTGCTAAATTGTTGAGGCCAATAAAGTTCAGCCTGAGACTATTTGTTTTGACTGTTCAGCTTCAGCTATTTATATTTGGTGGCTGCTCATTTGTTATTTCTGCCATTGCTGAGATGACAAACATTTTGAGGAGGAAAATAATTAGGGCAGAAGGTAAATCATCTTCCTAGCATGTTCTCTGTTAAAGCCTATTCCTGTTGAAAAGCTGACATACTCTGCAGTTTAATCTTGAAACAGATCCAGCAAGGTAAAACAGTGTCAGAAGTTCAAGGGCTTGAGCTGTAGCCAAGAAAAGGAAAGTTAGCCAAGGTGCTATACAAGTACATACACAGTCTGTGAATAAAAGCAGTATCTGTCCTTTCATCTGAGAGGAGGTGAGGAGAAGCAGACAAAAAATCCCACTAGCTATATGAATTACCCTAGGCATATCAGAGCTTAAAACGTCATGTGAAAAAAGTAATACATTTCTGCCTTCTTGAAGAGATCTGACTTGAGACATTTGAGTATTTTACATGCATACAACATTATCCCATGCTCAAGACACCGAAAACAAAAAAAAAAAAACCAAACAAAGCAGAAGCTAAAATAGCTAAGTGGTAAAACCAGCCACAGTTTATAGAAATTGTTTGCACTGGAGAATCAGTGTAGGACCCCTAGGGAGGTCTGGGACAACTAGTTCTGAGTCTTCCCAAAACTCCAGCATCTGTCAAGATGTATTTATACACAGCTCTCAACAGGATGATTTATGCCACTTTTACCAGAATTTCATCAGGAATTGCAAAAGCTGAGTCAGTTCACAGCTGCAGACAGCCAGAGAGATTAACCTCTCTCTTGTTGCTATTGCTAGCAACAGGAGATGAAGGAAAGCCACGTAATGCTGGAAATTACAAGTTTTGTTCTAGAGCTGTAAGACCATATTAGTAATGAAATAATGAGAAAGTTGCAAGCGGTATCACTTTGGGGCCAAAGTATGGTTTAAGTCATAGACTGTAGCAGTATGAGACCACTCTATCAAATCACCTAAGTACGTGGCCTCAGAAGATCCTCGGAAGGATGTGAATTACCACAACCAGTGCCTCTCTAAACTGGCTGCTTTGCTTTCTTGACAAGTTGTTCCACTTCTATCAACGGAACACAAAACCTCTAAAATTTTCAGTTCGGCACTATTTGCAACCCAGGATTTCTTCTGTGCCTTCCAGCAGCTAAATAGTGAAGGCTGCTATCATCATTCTTGTAAAATACCAATGTTGTCCGAACTCTCAATTTTTCCAACGAGGTGACTCCTCTCCTGTTTCCATTTTGTTCAAGAAAATTGTTGCAGCGTCATGGAGCCCTGCTGAATCGAGTAAGGTTCTGGAGTAGGAACTCTGGATTTGATTAGAAGAGTGCATTCTCAGGAACTGCTATATACTTGGTAACAACGATAGATACTTCCTTTGGTAGGAAAAAAAAAAAAAAAGAATGAGGCTTAGAGAACAACCAAAAGAAAATCTGGCTGACTCTTCTTATATAAAAGATCTATGAAAGATTTTAAAGAGCAGCACAGAAGACTTAAAATTCCTTGTTCAAAACTGTGTAAGTGCATCTAAAAAAAAAAAAAAAAAAAAATCACGCATTGATCAATCTGATGTCTAGGGCCTTTCATTTATCAAAAAAAGTTTGGAGTAAGCCTTAAAAATATTTTACAGACACATATTTTGAAAATAAGTTCTTCACACAACTACAAGAGATTATGGTGCATGGCACATTTAAAAATATAGCCCACTGTCTTGATTGAAAAAAAAAAATCTCAGATGTATGTTTGGATGTAAGGCATTATCCAAAAGACTTTCAATGGGGAAAAGATGAACATCAGCAACATTGTTAAAGATAAAAATAGACCATGTTAATGGATAAACAAATAGAGTACCTTCGGGTTTTTTGTTGTTTCTTTGGTTTTAGCTTATTTGGAATAACTGTAGAGTTGGATTTAGGTTTCTATTAATTATCATCTGCTCGTAAAGAAGCCAAAGAAATCTTTGATCTTAAAGGAGTCTTTCTATTCCAAATTAAAGACGTGCACGATAAGAAAACAAAGTACATAAAATCATGTTGTATCTTGTTAGTAACACATGAAAGGTGTGAAATCAACAAGCCATGGTTTCATTGTATGCCACAAAACACAGCCAAGATTAGACAGCTGGTTTGCCTTAGCATGCGGCTAAAATGAATCACGGTCACAATATTCACCAGAGACAGCCATAGTCCAGTTTTTGGACAACAGTTTTAATCTCCCCATCTCATGCAAAGCTGAGCTGACTGCCAGTCTCCAGGCTGGAATTTAGGGGCCTGGTAATGCATTATGCATTGCCATACATTAAACTCCTGTTGCTGTTTTATTTGTTTTGAAGGTACCATCCAAACAGCAAGTGTTAATGTACATTCCTTTATCTTTGAAAATAATAGGATCAAACTGGCCGAGCAAAGCTGAATGTACAAATAATAGTTCCAGGTCAATTGTGTATGACCTGCTCTACTCTTAAACAGGATTTTCATATAATCTAGATCAACATAGTTGCAATTGTTCTTTTAAACATCAGTATTCATCAGCTTTCTGGTCAAAAATTCACATGCCAAAAACCCGTCTCCAGATTATCATCCCTTCTTGCATGTTTTTTTCTCTAAACTAGTAGAACAAATTACTGTGTAGGGTTAAGAGATTAGCTCTCTGAGCAGTTAAACTTTAGTGCAAAACAAAGCTGCAAAGCTAGAAAAATGTTATGTCAAAGGAGTATATTTAGTTCAGGCAATCACTTATAAACCATTTTATGTTTTAAAGTATTTTCTTTTGCTAAGAGACATTGTGTAAATGAAACAGCTTTGGCTCTAAGGCTGGTTGTTATATTTCTGGTGTGAGATTTCCTGGGCACAAATATATGCAGAAGAGAGCACAGCTGCTCTGTACCATGCAGTAAATCCAGCACTACAGAGATGCATTGGATTTGCTATATATGCACAAATTAACTGTAGGTCTCATGCTTTCTTGAACAGACAGAACTGCTGTGGCTCTGAGAGACAGTCTGCATAAGCATGGCAGACACATCCAAGACTTCTAGAACTGAACAGGTCACCTACAGCTACTGCAAAGCAGCTATGAGGGATCACATTGCTTTACGTCCAACACCCAGACAAAAACAGAGTATCCTCAAAGTATCCATCTGAACAACAAGAATGATTCCTCAGGGCATTTTTGAACAACATTCAGAAGAAAAGAATCCAAAAAAAGCCTTCTAAGGGTAGAGCAAAACCAGGAACAGCAGTCACACAAATAATCCCGTTCAAGTAATGGATAGAAGCTGAATGCAAACCTAAGCTACATTAGCAAAGATGGATCAAATAAGAGCTGGAAGATTTTTTTTTCAAAATAGGAAGGGTCTTCATTTAGTTTATTTCCCCCTGCATTTACTTGGATGGCAGCAGAGACAGGAAAAGATAACCACATTATTTTTTAAATTAGAAATAACAGTCCAAAAAGGCAAAAGAATTAATAATTTGGCATTAGTGAAGTATGGCAGCCCTTATTAATCTGTTTCATTACAGCATTTTATATTGCAAGTGGAAAAAAATGTGCTAAGGGGAAGTTAAAACTGATGGGTCATATCAGTAAAAATGCATTCATGGAATATTTCAAGAATTGAAAAAAAGAAAAACAAAAAACCAAAAACAAAACCATGAACATCTCACCCATCAGAAAACTGTGAGATGCAGAATGAAACACTGCTTTTAGCTGCCTTAACTGTTCTCCTTCAAGGTCTCCAGGCTTTGGTCCTTCACAGAACACATTACCTTGCTTTTTGTGCTTGCAAAACCTAAAACAGTACATCAGATGATGAGGTTATTACTGTTCCTCACTACATCATTCTTTGTTCTTTTTCTAGAACTTTTCATTATCTGTACACGATAACTTGTCTACAGACTATCCAGAAGTTCGCCCAGCTAACACTAGATGGTGGTGTGATGCACAGCATTTTTTGATTGCAGACTGATTCATTCTTTTGGGGAAAGGAAAGTCATAAAGAGTTTTTATTCCAATGGACTGCTGTTGAAATAGTTGGGACGGCTTATTTCAGAAAACAAACAAACATACAAACAAAAAAACCCCAGCAATAACTCTGCATTCCCCAATCTCTTTAAATGTTAATTTGATTATATTCACTCTGTCCTAATTTGGGGATGGTAACCTTAAGCAATTGACTTAGAACTGCAAGATAGGAAATTACACACTCTTCCTCTTAGATCTCCCCATCCTTTAAAAGTTTTCTATACCAAAAGAATCACCACTGACATTTTCCAAAATTTGAAGAAATAAAATGTATGGTTAAAAAAGTTTTGTTTCAAGTTTTTATTTTTACGATGAAGGCCTGAAAATTATTCTGAAAAAGAAACCCTTTCTATAAATAAAGAATGCCTCGTGAAAATCCCCAATTTTTGTAAATTTGGATAGAAAACTCTGGGGATAAGCATTAACTTCCAAGATTTGCGGTACTCTAAATCCTGGGGCTTTCTGAGGTAGGACCCATCTATGCAAAGCTGCCACATGTCCCCACCATTTCTTCCAGCTCTACGGCAACACGGCTTTTGCAAAAGATACACCTGGAGAAACTTACTGCTGCCATCAGAACTATACTCTAGGGGAGAAACAAAAGAGTGCAAAGGCACAGAGCACCACGGCAATGAAAGGCCAAGCTCTTGGCCTTGGAAGAAACTGCTATAGAGAACAACTACCCCAGTACTCCCTCTTAGGTCTTCTTAGGAAAGATCTAAAAAGGAGCAGCATATAGCTAAACCCTGTTTCTTACCCTACCCTTCCTAGATCATATATTCAAATCTGTTTGAAGTAGAAGAAAAAATATCTGTCATTACTTTGCAATCACTCATTTACCTGTCACTGGAAACCAAAGGAGTAAAGTCACTTTTTAAAATGTCAGTTTTAGTTACTCATAGTGATCTGTTCATGGAAATTTAAATATCATCGTGAATATCATTGTAGTAAAAACTTTAATCTGAACTATCTTTCTAACTTTTTTTCTCTTTCTAAAGACTTAAAGAGGGGAAAAAAATTCATTTGATTAGTTTTAAAAGTTCATTTGCATGTGTTCTACTTTCTTCTTGAACAAGAAAAATCTTAAGTTTCCATGACTGTCAGGCCATTTTAATGAGTTGAAGAAAGTGTTTTCTTATAAATTATTCATCTTGTTCCTCTCCTATTTTTTAGTTTCTTCTCTTCTTGCTATATTATATTAATATTCCATACCCTCTACAACAAAATCCTTACTTCAAAATTACCACGGTTTAATTTTCCACCAAAAAAAGTATAAGAAATTAAGTGCTGTACAGAATCCTGCCTGCAATTTCAATGCATTGTATACAATTTCATCCTTTTTCATCTGTCCTCCTTTTTAATTTCTTTCTTTTTATCTGGTGGGAGGACAGAGTACAAAGAATGAGGGAGGGAGGAATCTGAGATTGATGAAGTAGCCCTGGGAGTGTGAAGGTTCAAGAAACGCCTAGTAGCTTTAACTTGTCTGCAGCACTGGCTTATACCAGATGCTTCAAGTAAAATATCTAATATTGTCAAAAAACATAAAGGATCTGGCTAGTATAGGAAGAAAAATCACTGAACCTATCTAATGATCTATTTATATCCTGAAGCATGAGAACTAATAGTCTGGTAATTTTATCCCAGCTAGTGAAACAGCAGACTCTATTCTTACATTCATGATAAATGAATTTACCCCACCAGTGATTTAGAGTCTTATTGGGACAAACAGAGATGAAGTAGTCTTAGCCAACAATAAATGACTCCATTGCTTTTGGCTAAGTAAAACAGACTCTCAAAACCATGTTTCCTTCATATACTGGTTATTATAAAGACAATCACAGATAGTGAAGCTTTAAGACGAAATAAGCAGCTGAACAATTTCAGTAAATATTAATGCTACTTATTAGTCCTTCAAAAACAATCACACCTATCAAATATATATATTGTAAAGGTTGTATTTTACAGGAAAGTGATCACACAACTCCCAGAAGGAGATGTGGAGCTGAATTACTCAGAAACTTATCTTGGTTCCTTGAAATTATCAGAAGGTGCCTAAAGCTAATAATTACTACTTAGACTTCAACATCTTCTCTTCTCTCCCACTATGAAGATTATTGTGTCCTGTTCTTTCTGGGGATTTATACTCATTTATATTCTAGGACTCGTCTCTTAAGAGAAACAACCCCAGCATGAAGCAACAATGAGTAGAGGCTACACACTGAGAAGGGTCTTAGAATTTCACTAGTAAACTACATAGCAACCAAGATCCACAAATGCCAAAAGGTCAGAGAGAAAAAAAAAACAGGGAATAAATCTTGGACAGGTTCCAGAAGTGAAGAAAAGAGATAATCAATAAAAGTGTCAAATCTTGTAAATCAATTTATTATGATAGTGCTTGAGGCTCAAGGATGGGGCACGGGAAGGAAACAAGCAGCTGAAGCTCCAAAGAGCCTACACACTATATATTAGACACATACAGGGCAATGGAGTGATAAAACTTGTACAAAGAGTAAAAAAAGACAAACAGGAAAACCCACCAGAACATAATGATAGCAAACTGCACATTAAACCAACATTCTATGAGGAGTAGTTTCATTTAGTGTTAGGCTACCATAGATACAGCCCCACAGAGTACGAGTATCTGGAGCAAGTCACCGTGTAAGTTCTCTTAAAATAAAAAGTTCAGATTTATCACAGTATTACTACCTGGAGCAGCCTGAAGTAGTTAAAACTTATGTCATGCTCTCACCTCACCACACAGGAACACACAAAACTGCAGAAACGTTGTCCATAGTTTTACGAGCCTGCCTTTGTCAGGGTATCTGTGCCTCTTTGCCAGATGAGTATAGAAGTATTATTCTAATTCAATTTCCTTCAGTAACATAGATCATTAAAGCTATAGAAAGGCTGGGAGACAGCTCTTCTGAAAGGAGAGAGAATTCTGTTCCCAAGAGTGACTATGTCATATCTTCTGAAAATATTCCATTTCAAACTTATGTAAACCAGTAGACCCTATGCCAGTGCATTTAGACTCTGTCCTATGCAAATAAAAGCACTACTTTTATGCCCAAACTGAGCTAGTAAAATCTACTTCTATTAAACAGATTAAATTTCTTTTGATGGTTCACCAAACAGGGTTTGTTTTTTGTTTTTTCCCCTCTTCATTCGCTGAACACTTATTTTTTTTCTCCCCAGAAGTGGACAAAGATCTTTCCTTAGATTTTGCACAGCATATAGAATCCCTGGTTCTTAACATGTAATTTCCCAGTTTGCTAATAAGTGCCCAAATACCTACTTGAGATGATCTCCTACAGTCAGACAATCAGAGCTGTTCTAGTTTCTTCTGAGCTTCACATAGCTTCTCTATTTAATTAACTTCAAGTGCTGTATTCTCCAAGGAAGCAGAAGGAGAGTTTATTAGGAGGTGTGATATAAATTACATAGTAATTTGGACAGAGTGGAAATCCAAGACAGCTTGCGTGCAAGAAATCTTTCTTTAACACACCTACTACTTGAGAGGCTAAAGGCCAGAACTTGGTTTCCAGCTCTTATTTAAGACCACATGGCAGTGTGATACCTCAGCATCTCTAGCAATTTGATCCATTAGGTATGCACACAAAGGCAAGCTCCCAAATGCTTTGTACAGATTTTTAGAGCTTAAATCAAAACTACCACCCAAAAAAACCACATTCTTACTCATTGCCTAGCTGAGAAACTCACAAAAACTCCCCTTTTGCCTGAAAGCTTTTAAAGTTGCATCCAAAGGATCCAATGCTTAGGAGCCAGATACATAAATCCCAAGTCTCTAATTAAGCAGAGGGCCTCTTAACACCCTCGAGACCCCAATCTATTAAGCATGTTCCAAGCACAGCTAATAGACAAGAGCAACTGTATTGGCTTTAAATGATTGCCGGAGTATCACTTCTACATTATTAGATAATAGCTTAATAATTAGAACAGCCCTCCAGGGAAGTGAAAAACAGGTCAATATAATCTTCCCCCAGAGAGGATTCAAGACCCCGTCGTTCACTGCTGATGACGATACCCAAGTGAGCATCCTGTAGAGTGGGCTATGTAGAAGAATGAAGAGGAAGGCAAATCTTTTTGCAAAATCATGCCAAATTAATGTGCCATAAAGAAAGAATATAAAATTCACAACGATGTTGCAAGCCTTGTGATTGTGACACCCTGCCGGAAGGTGGAACGGTGACCCTAGGTCTGCTCTCATTACTGTTTTACACATTTTTATGCTGCACAAGCATTGGGTTAAGGAGGAAATAACTCACACACAGAATTATTTTTGAAAGCTAGGACTAAAACTACAGCTTCTAACACACTCTCCTTTACCACCAGACTACCAGCAATCCATTCCTTCGGAGATGTGAATTTATACTTAGGCTGAAGTACGTATTAATACTGGCTGTAAGAGGCAGGTTCAAGGCATCTCCTTCAACCATACTTTACAACAGTAAGCCCTGTTCAACACTTCTTAAAGAAATTATGTAAGCACATAATCTAAGCAGAGAGAGCAAGTAATACACACAAAAGGGAGCCAAGCAAAGTTTACATCTTGAATAGCTATGAAAATCAACACCCTCAAATCCATATATGTGAAATTCTTCTCTCAGCAATTAGTTAAGTAGAAACACAAAAAGTTTTGCAACGTAAAATGGCTACATTTTGGTGCAAGTGGAAAATCTGCATTAATTCTATCAGCTTCAATTTTATTAACAAGATTCATTTTAACTGTCTGTATTAGCATGATGACAAAATGTAAATGATTTGGGAAGCCTTCCTTAATTGCCGCATAATTACAAAGGGGAAAAAAATTCTCTTGCATCAGGTTCATTATTAGAAAGGATAAGTAAATAAATCTATGAAATAATTTATTCTGTTAGTTGCTGGGAAACCTCGTTGATATGACAACCATGGCACAGTAAACCAGATTACAGCTTGCTTCTGATCTGTGTGTATTCTATATTTTCATTAAGGGAAGTTTATTCTATCTGCTATGCTATAGTGACACCTACAGAAAAAAAAATATTTAAAATTGGGGACCTGGGAAGGAACTGGATTAGAAATAATTTTTCAGTGCTGCATAACCACACTTCTGTAGGTATGCAATATGTATTGCTCAAAATCCAACAAGGAAGCTTTTGAATACCATGTGAAATCTCTCAGGACCCAATTTATAAACATTTTCATGGTAGTCATGTCAGAAAATCATGCTAATAGCAAGTTTCCAAGCAAAGCTGGTTATTATAATTGCTGAATACATGTTGCTAACATTTCTTCAGAGGCAGTAATTTTTACAGTTTTCAAAGGACCAGCACTTTTTTCCCCTGTAGCGCTGCTGAATTTACAAAAAGGAGCATCTTCAGAATCTCCTATTGATTTTGTGTTGTTGCATTGATGTTATACAATGTGTTTTCTCTTGAAAATGTACTCCAGACTTTGCTTCTGCTTTTGCAGAAGGAAGGAATATTCCTTTTTTTCTAGGTCTTCTTTCCTTAACTCAAAATGAAATGCTCTAGGAAGTTATGCCACATCTTTTGAGGCTAATGATGTCTTCAACATCAGAAGCCATTTTCAGTACTCTAATTCATTTACTATCATATTCCTGAATACTCAAAGCCTAACACTTTAAACACTATTTTCATTTTCCTTTTCAACAAAAATCTGGC
Source organism: Aquila spilogaster (assembly GCA_024606505.1). Lineage (NCBI taxonomy): Eukaryota > Metazoa > Chordata > Aves > Accipitriformes > Accipitridae > Aquila > Aquila spilogaster. The sequence goes on from JANHGO010002202.1 coordinate 26,711, forward strand.
AGTACAACCTCCTGTTCTCTCTGTTCTCTTCCCAGTGGGCCTTAACACTTTTAGGTATTACAGTTAATGAAGAGTTAGATAGCAGCATAGCGTCAAAGAATTCTATGAAGAGGCCTCTTTCTTTGAAGGATTTGATAGAAAATCTGGAATCAATTAAAAAAAGCCTTCATTACATTTCCCAATATAAAATTACAATTAGTAAATCTTAAAACTAGCATCATTTTCCAGGAGAGAAAATTCAGTACTGAGAGTAGCACTAAGCTTCCTGTGATAAAAATGCAACATCCAGAATAATCCTGCTTTTTAAGAACTACAACACACACTTCCCTAAGTGGGTGAGATTGTAAGAAAGAGATACAATGTGTTAAAACCATTTTGGCATATCCATCAGACAAACAGATTCTGCCACTCAGAAATAAAAAGATGTGATATGCAACCTCAGCATGACAGAAGCCTTGCATGGGCTCAGAGATTCTCATGACAAGGGATTACAGTGAATGACCACATTCTGGAGGTACGACAGAACAAGGAATCTACTGTTTCATTGATTTTTCCAGCATCCTTGCTTAATAGAGGCATCCTGGGTGTAAGGATACTTTACTTTTTATTTAACCTATTCCTTTAGGATAAAATGGGGTTTTTTGAGTTTTCTCAATTAACTTGACCTTAAGTTGTGCCTGTCCTAGACATATTTATTTGCTAAATTGTACCGATGACATTTATTTGCACAGAGCAGCCACTCTCATTAATCTGAGCAGACCATAAGGACTCTAAGCAGTGCTTGATACCAGTCTTAGGACTACTATCATTCCAGGCTCACAGCAGAAGGCCACTGTAGAGTTCCCTGTGAGTCTCTGAATAAATATAAATAGTCACCAAAAAAGCTACCATCCATAAAACATTGTTTTATTCCTCCCTGCACTTAAATGTTTATTCAAACTCACAGATGGTCCTTTCTAAATCAAATGATAAATGAAAAGAAATAATAAGGAAGAAATGATGTGGCCACCCCTATAAGAGATAAGGACCCTATAAGAGATAAGGATTACTTCCTAGCTCAGTCCCTACCCAAACTGGAATGGAGAAGTTGAAATAAATAAGGAAGATGCACAGACATTTTTGACAAAAAGACAAACACCGCCTGTGAAGGACAGGAAAGGATTTTTGTGCTGTGTACAGCAAGAGTTAAAACTAACTCCATTATCTCCTTCCTTAGAAAGCTCCTCACATTCCACCTATGTTAAATTGCTCCCTGACTTAAGTAATCATCTCTTTCAAGCCCTTAAGCAATAATAACTGACTGGAGCTAGGGTGAGTGAAAACCAAATAACATCAGTATCAGTGGAGGCAGCACAGCAGAAGCAGACGTATTTCTGATATCAGCAAGTGTATAAAACATTTGCAGTTTAGAAAGGAAGGAGTCCTTTTACATATTACAGACACACTGCAGCTAAAATATTAAAAACCTGAGTGTTGCCCTAGGCATCCCAAAGTTTGTTGTACGACATAATTCATTTTAACAATTCTCTCAGACATGGAAAGCAAAAATAAAATAAACAAAAAATATCAAGTCAGGCAAACTTGTGGTTTTGTGGAATCCAAATCCACAGTTCACCCAAACTGATAGCTCTCATCTAGACCCCTGTACTGATTATCTCTGCTTTTCCTATGGCAACAAAGGCAGCTTTTGGAGTCAGTGATGTGACCTGGCAGGCGTTTGCCCTAGGACAGGGAACGAAATGGCTCCTCCTTCTACAGCTCTCTGCCAGTGCTGCCCGTTATTTCCCCCATATTTGAAAGCCCTATGTCATCCATCTGGCCATACGTCTCAGTGCAGCTGTATCACGGTATTCACAAACAACTGTATTGCTGTAGTTAATGCAGTCAAGTGTTCAAGTGGATGCTTGTATAAAGGCATGGGTGTGGATGTGTTCGAGATTTTAAAGCACTGATGGCACTAGGTGTCCATCACACATCAGACAGTATTGTCTCTGTCAGTGGATTTTTCATTTACTTCAGTATCTGAAGAGCTGCGACTGATTTTGGATCAAATAGCAGGGCTGCCTTGAGGCCTCTGCTTTGTGGCTCAACCGTCACAAAAGTGTTGTTGCTTTAGCTTCCATTATCTTTTCTGACTGCTTTAATTTTGTTCCATGCATCTCGTGCTGGTGAAAAGTCAGTTATTAGGTTTCCTCCTCTCCTAATCCTTCTCTGTAGACAGCCGAAAGAGATTGTGTAGTATTTTCAAGCAGTGTCCTGCAGCAATGGTAAAATAAAAAGGGGAAAATCTGTTCCCAGATGTTTCCCTAGCTTTTTTGTAGCACCTTTTAAATTGATCACATCTGGGTCTGTTTATGGCAGTTTAGCATGTTGTGCAACAGGAAATGAGAACTTAAATAGCATCATTCTCAGGCCTCTGTCTTTGCTGTAAAAAGAGCTTTACGCTTAATTTGATTTGCTTCCTTTTGCTTTTCATTTTGAGGCTTTGGACTGTGGGTGCCTGGAAAGGGCTGATCACACTTGTGGCAACCAAAATATTAGCACCTCTGGACATCGGCATCATTTCATCTTCCCTCAAAGCAAATCATCTTGGTGGATTTGTTCAGTAGCAGGGCTTACAGTTTTCACTTTCTGGTTGTGGTGAATTTTTGTGTCAGAGCAGTATTTCAGCCAGTCCCTGTTCTTTTTATCATTCAAGGTAGGAATAGGCTTATTTAATTTAGCTCACGTTCCTTCCTTTATTCCATTTTCTTTTCACAAATCAGAGTCTCAAGTCCCATCTCAATATTCAAAATAAACTATAAAAATACGCAGCACTGATCTAAAGAAAATGCACATACAAATCCCCCCTCTATATTTAACTAAGCACTCCTAAACAGTAATTTCATACAGGAAAGTCCAAGCATAGCTTTTAACCTCTGCTTTATGTGCTACCCATACATAAACCCGACATCAACCACATCACAGACAGGACAACAGTGCATGGGGTAATAGTGTAGAATTTAGATTTCTGCTATAATACCGCCTTCAAAGTTTAATTTTATCAACAGTTCTGTTTGCTCAGACAGCTTACTATCACTTCAGCTATTGTATCTGAGTATGTGGATTGAGGCACTCTCAAGAAGTGTTAGACCAAGACAACTGCCGAGTGACACCTGTTTCAAACACTTCTGAAAATCTCACCCTAAATGCCCTCTGAAATCCACCATTTATATTATACATGGAAGCAGATGCATAGTCACACAGTGAAAAGAATTTGTGACATGCGATCATGTTAGATACATAGAACATATTGCACAGGATTTAATATTATATACTGGGCATAAATTTTCTCAGCTTGCAGAAGGCAAATGTCACACACACCATACACCTCAACAAGCCAAACCAGAAGCCTTAAAAGTCATCTACAGACAGACATGTTTGGTCCTGAAAGAAGTCCAAAAATGTAAACACAAATGAATATTTTTGGCCACCAGTGCAACAGGTAAGTTCAGAAGATTTCCGAGTCAAATAAGGACCTGATAAAGCAAGATATTCAAATGAATAATAAGCCATTCTACCAAGAGAGGAAGGAGAAATATCTGTAGTATCTCGGATAACCTCCCTCTATCCACTGCCCTTACACAGTTTCAGCCAACCTTAGCCAAGCACTGAGCAAGAAAAAGTAGTTGAATAGTTTGAATCTGCTGAAAAAGCAAGACAGAACAGTGCATCACAGGCATAATGATGGCATTACTACTCCAGGGACTCAGATAGTCACTGAACAACGAAAAAAAAGAATGTAAATATTTGAGCTGAAGATCAGGGGACCTGTACCACATTACAGGAGAGAACTGCTCCCCCTCCTGACACCCCCCACAAAAAAAAAAATTGGAACAAGTAAAAACATTTTATCTAAATTATTACAACACAAAACCAATATTAATACCATTATCAAAAGTTAAGGACTGTTTCATTTTAGTGTCTAGAAGACTAGTCAGCCAGTTAGGTTACTTTACTTTTCATTTTGCATGCAATGGGACATAACTTCACCTTCACAGGAGATGACTGTAGCAAACACGACAGCATGAAAGGCAATTTTCTTTTTAAAACAGAGCGCAGCAGTCATTCTACAAGCTTACTGAAACCCCTACCAAAAATCAAGATTCAGTAACTCCAAATGTCTGAATTAAGCGCCCAGCTGTTGTGGCAGGCCCAAGATCCTGAGCCAGTCCAAGGTAATAATCCTTCACTGACAAATGAG
>JANHGO010002203.1:0-30953 GCA_024606505.1 Aquila spilogaster
AATGTAAGCGCTAAACATCATCCTTCATCCCCCTTTATTATGTCTACTGAGATTCTTTTGACTCCCCTTGTCTCAGCAGCAGGGCTGGCTCTCTGGGGACGGCTGTAAGGATTGTGTGACCGGTGATGTATCCATGAGTAGCTTTGCCTTTAGTCTGGCCCCATCTTGCCTGACCAGCTGCTGCTCACTGGAGCTGGAGAGCCGGAGAACAATGTTGCTTGGTTGGTGGTGCTGGGGCTGGCCACCGCTGACTGCATGCTGGAGGTTGTAAGGGAAGGCAGGAGGCTTACACCCCCAAGCAGTGCCCCCAGCCCTCCCAGGGGTAGGGGTAATATGTCAATCCCACCCTGTGCACCTATTGCCAGGCCTTGCCTGGCCTCTGGCTCTAGCTTGGGGGCACCCTTTACGAAGGCAACCTTAATGGACACCGTTATGGATTTTCTGCCCATAAATATCTGGGTCAGCATCTATCCAGTAGCATAGCACACATACTGGAGGGGGAAAGCAGATGCCACAACCACTGAGCACCTCTCTGGGGCTTTGCAAAGTGTCCTTGAGGGTTTTTTCCCCCAAAGGCCATCTCTGTTCTGCAATGTCACTTCAGGTGTTGCAAAGAGTTTCCCTGACCCGTAGCTACCACTGCAGAAGGGTGCAGGCTGGACATGAACATTGTGCTTCATCTGTCTGCTCAGTCTAGGTGTCTCAAATATTCCACAAACTCTCAAATGACACTGAATATTTATCTGTAGGTAACTAAATGGTCTCTGTACAGAATAATTCAGGTGCTTAAAGTTAAGTGTCTAGTATTACTTTAGATATCCCAGAGTATCCTGGTTGATCCCAACATGTCATTTCTCAGCTCTCCTGTAGATCCCATGTCATAAATAACAGTTCTAGGTGGATATCTCAGGCATTCCAGGGCATATATATTTTTAGGTATTTTAATTATTTTCCTACATTGAGACATTTAAATTCAATTGTATACAATCCAGGACTGAAATATATCATGAGGGATACAGTTCTGTGCTCCAGTGGTTACAGTTTACCTAACTATCTTAGAACTCTGTGTCAGGGTGGGAGAACCCAGTCCTACAAATGCTGGGGGTTTTTTTGGTTTGTTTGGGGGTTTTTTTTTGGTTTTTTTTTTAATTACTTTAGCGCTGGAGATAACCCTTTATTTTGACAAATAGCAAATTTCATCTCACAAGGTATAATTATATGACTGAAAGTTGAACTGCTTATTGCAGTATACATATCTGTTAGGAACGCCTACAAACATAATGCCTGCTCAATTGCCCTCTAGGAAATAGTTCTGCAACACTGTATGAAGAATGTAGCTCAATGCACTAGGTCATAGTTAAGGAAAAAATAATTTATTTTAAAATATGACTGATTTCAATCTCTCCCACTCACAGTCATACCTACAGCATCAAGACCCACATAAGTAGTCTGCCAAGCATTCAGGCACTGACACCTGTATCCAGGGAGTCTATCCAGAATTGCTTGCAATCACAGAGGACAAGGAACATCAGTTTTTGAGCCCCTCCCCACACTTCCTGGGTTCTTTTTGGGGTGTGCTGGTTTTGGATGTGTCTCATCATAGCTTTCAGGAGGTGACAGTGATTAATCTCTCTATCCTTTTGCATCTCTGAGAGACATTGGGATTCTGTTTCTGTTTTCTCGTATACTACAGGCATTTTGGTATTTGCTGGGGAAAAAAATGACAGCTACTCTTTATGATACATAATTTTTCTTCTCCAAAGTCTCCCTAGCTTCTGGCTTGCCCCATAGTATTTCAGTAATTTATTATGGTAAACTTTCCTCTTTCCTGGCCCAGGAGTACAAAAAAAGATTGCAATTCACTTTTTTTTATGCAATCTTTTAATCTGTAAATACTAATCTGATCCAATCTTCATATTCTATCTGTCCTTTTTAATGGATTCTGCTGAGGTTCATGGTGTGCCTTACCACTGTCTGATCCTCCATTATTCACCTTACATCATCCCTTTTTAACTAAGACAAGTTGGGAAAAAAAGTTTGAGAGGAAGGGAAAGACATAGCACAGACATAAAAATTTAAAAAATGTGTAACATATAACAGGATTTATTTCACTTTTAAATAATGTTCTAAATAGTCTTTCTGTGAGTTGTCATAATGCTCTTTCACTGAATGTCCTGCTACATATTTATGAAGGGCTACCTTGTTGGCTAATCATAACTTTATAGTTTATAATAGAGATTTCAGTTGACATGAGATAAAGATCTTGATCCAGTTTCTATATTCAGCATTAATGGTTGGGAGAGGCAGCTGATTCTCTCCTGAGATTAGCAGCATAATGATCAGTCCTAGATGAAGTTCAGTTCTACAAATCCTTGTTATGAGAAAGTCATAATGTTCAAAAGAAAATAGAGCTGTGCAAGAATCAGGCAGACGTTTTTAATGAACTCATGCTAACAAGAAGAACCTTGCTTTCTGCACGATTACAACAGAGACCATGTTTCATACAATATCAAACATTGAAACAGAACTTCCAAAACCACAGTGTTTATATCGTCAGTCTTACGTACTGTTAGTAGCAGCTGGAGAAAAAAAAAATCATAATTGGAAGAAAAGAAACTATTCAACTACTTTATCATCAGATGATTAAGATAATTTGGCAAATTGTTTCAGAACCATTAGAATAATCATGAAAATCTGCTGATAAAAATGGAAAAATGTAAGTCCTCAAAGGCAGACTACGTCACTAAAGAGCAACCTCTTCAGGCTTTTTTAATGGTTCAGATTGCCGTCTTCTATAGCAGCCCTTGCATGACATCTAGTTTCAAATACTGTGGTTCATAGGAAGGTAAAATAACTAAAATAATTAAATAATTAGATTGTGTTCTGTATGCTTCTGCATTTTCCTAGTACATCTCTTGTACCCTTACAGCCTATAAGAAACCTCAAGAACAAAGATATCTGCTAGACCAATGAGAAAGTTCCATTTTGCAGAATTGTTGCATCTTAATAGAAACTTATAAATCAGGTAAACAGGTAAAGGGAAATATTGTCCCAAGGCAGACACACAAATGTGACAAAATGAATGTAAAGCTTCTTATTTCCATCATGTCTTTAGTCCTGGACTCATCTTCTGTCAGACACTCCATCATTTCCCTAAACAGGCTGCCCAGGGAGGTGTTCAAAAAACGCAGAGACATGGCACTTCAGGCCATGGTTTAATGGGCATGGTGGTGTTGGGTTGACAGTTGGACTTGATGATTTTAGAGGTCTTTTCCAAACTTAATGACTTTATATTCTATACTCTATTCTATATTCTATGAAATCCTTGTTCACTGAGGAAGGAATTAGTACTCGATTACTTACTGTAGGATACAAAATTCTAATAAGGGGAAAAAAACACTTAGTGAAAAATGATATAGAATCTATGTTCTAGTGTAATAGTGTCAGTAGGACAAAGAGTAATGGTTTTAAACTAAAAAAGGGTAGTTTCAGACTAGATATAATGAAGAAATTTTTTACGGTGAGGGTGGTGAAACACTGGAGCAGGTTGCCCAGAGAGGTGGTAGATGCCCCATCCCTGGAAACACTCAAAGTCAGGTTGGACGGGGCTTTGAGCAACCTGATCTAGTTCACCTTTTGTGAACTCTAAGTGTCCCATCTTCCAAGCCAAGTTTCCATTTGGCTTCTGTTCAGACCAGCAGTTTGTTTTTCAGATACTTCAAAGAAGGGTTTTGTACCCCCAAGTTTCCCACCTTCCCAAGAGCATAATCAATGTGTTTTAACAGATGTGACGTTACAGACATGTCTACTGACATGCTGCTAACCACAGACATGTAAGAAATGAAACACTGAGCTATAAATTTAACTCATGCATAGAAAAACTTTATTGACAGCGTATAGGGGGCACTGGATACTGGCCAGGCTTACACAGCCTTTTTCCTTCTTTCCTTGAATGCTGCTGTCCTTCCTATGCTCTTTCTCCTTCCTTTGACTGTTTCAAGTATGTGAACGGATCACAGAACATGTCTGTTTTCTATCTATCTCCTTCATCAGACAGACAGAGCTTTTGAAGATTTCCATAAGGTCATTGACTTGAGGATAAGGATTTAGCCCAAGCCTCCTCCCACACTCATCCTCTCTGTGTAAAATTTTTCTCAAAATATAGTTTCCCTGAAGAATTGGTCATAATTAAGATAGTCTTGTGAGATGTTTTGGACATTGTTTGGGGTGATGGCCCTTGTGTGATCATGGACGAGCACATGAGAATGAGAGAGTGATTATTCATGAGAATTCATCTTAATAATCTTCAAAAAATGGTGAACATTATACTGCTTTAAGAGTTTGTCCAATGGATGGTTTAAAAATTCTACTCTGCAATGTCTTAGGTGTGTACAGCTGCTAGAAACTGTTTTAAAAGCCCTGCCTATTTCAGTCTATTTTCACTTTTAGACCAATTGCCCAGGCATTTTTGGGTACTTAAAATGGACTTGGGTACTTGGGTAATTAAGATGTACTTAACACTAGTGCTTGTTGGCAAGCCAGGTTGCCATTTGGCTTCTGTTCAGATTGGCAATTCACCTGTTAGCAGCTTCAGAAAGCTGATTTTTACCCCCTAAATCTTCCCACTTCCACACGAGCATAGTAAGTGTTTTTTAAGAGAAGAGATGGCATAGTCATGTCTACTGATATACTGCTACTAAATACATATAAGAAATTAAATTCTGGACAATCAATTTAACTCATACACAGAGAAATGTTATTAAAAGTATATGAAATGTGCTGGCAGCTGGTGAGGCTTCTTCAGGCTTTTTTCTTCTCTCCTCAAATGCTGCTGTCCCTTCTATGCTTGTTTTCCTTTCTTTGAATCCTGCAGGCTCAGACAGCAACACAAATAGGTCATGGCACACATCTGTCTTCCAAGGAGTTATCCTGGTTTAAATCCCTCAGGAAACTACACCCTAATTTGATAAATTTGGTTTTGGTTTTATTTGCTTTGGAAGAGAAGGAGGGAAATTCAGTTAAGGCTGCTTTCATTCCACTCAGAATAACCACATAGCAATATCATATGCTTAAGCAATCCATTTTCAAATAACACCTTTAATTCAGATTAATTTTGTTGGAAGTCTCTGTGTAGGCAAGCTTAAAAACTTGCTTGAGTATCTATTAGGAAAATTAAGAAAATCCAGAATAATAGACACACAGGCAAAATTACTTCCTTGTAGTCCATTTCATCACAGTAAAATAGAAGACAAGAAGAAAATTGCATATATACATATACATATATAAACAGAGCTGCTCTTTACTCTGATGCAATGCAGTAGTAGATCACAACAGAACATACCAGAATTCTCTTCATTTAAAAACACTATGAAAAAGCAAAACATCAGGAATAATGAGAGTTCTTTCACTTGATCAAGAAGACATGCTGACAAAATGAAGATTGTGGTTAAAAAAAAAAAAAAATGCTGTGGAGATTGCTTCGATATTGTTGTTAATTGAGCTAGTCAGGATCTGAATCAGTCATGCCAAGAAACTGAGTCATGAACATCTCAAAGGAGTGTCCTGTGTACTTTGTAATGGTTCTTAGCTAAGGCCAAGAACAGTTTTCGGGGGCTCTTTTATGTATTTTCATTTGCAAATAGCTGATTTTTTTTTTTTTTTAAATGAACAGGGCACTTCATTGGGAAAAAGTTGCATATCTGTAGATGCAATTGAGCAAGAAGGCATGCATACACTAGAGTAGTGGGGCTACTTCGTCAGGATGTAAGAGGCTCAAATACATTTCCTCACTCTGCCCAGTGCTGAGCAGTGATTTGAATCTTGGTTCTGCCACCTGAACTTTTTCCAAAGTAATCTTTCCTCTCACATGAATGACTTCATTTATATAGTCTGTCAGATCTCTGTTTTCTCTGGCCTTGTGGTAAGCAGGAGGGAGACTACAGCTTTAATTCCTTGTCCTTTGCATTTGAATCTGTTACCCTGTTGGGGTTTTTTTGTATGGGCTTTGCACCTGTCTTCACAGTTTTTTTCTGTGACAGACTTTGAAAGATGTGACTTTTCACCTGATTTGGAGGAAAAAGCTTTCAGACCGTACATTTTGAAGTAATTTCCTGCCCTTCTGTAATGTAGAAATACCTAGACCTGTCCCTAAAATAATGTATGACATAGAAAAGATGAAAGTTTTTATTAAGCCCAAATGAGTAAGCATTCTTTCTTTCTTATCCCCTTTCTAGAAGATGAGATGTTATGCTTGTGTTTATTTAAATAACCATCATAGAGACTTTAAAACCCTGAGATGAGAGATATTCATGTGAAGACTCTTCACATCCAGAGGTAATCCCCTGTGAAAGTATCATATCTTTAAACAGTAAAGAGTAAATCCAGGAAGTCCCAAATATGTGAAGGAAGCAGTTACAGGGAGTTAGCAGGAGCTACAAAGTGGTTCTGTCAAAGAATCAGTAGCTAAAACATTGGGTTAACAAACAGATGTCTATGATATTTTGGGGAGAAGTGGGAAGGGTATGTGAGACTACAGATATTAAAGAGCTTTTCTATTAATGTGTTTGTATTTGAAATATTTAATTCGTAAATTAAAAATCAAACAAAATTAAATTTTTTTTTGTTAGCCCAGACTATCTTTTCACTATAGAAAAACTCCATGTGCAGACTTCATGTTATCCACTATGACTAAATCAGTCCTACAAAGATCCTACATACTCTAAAAGTTGAGTTTTCAGTGCATCATGTTGTTCACTCAAAAGTACTCAGCAGTTTTGCCCTTAATCGCTCAAGCCTCCACTTTGCAGCATTGCACAGTGCAGAGGAAAAGCTAATTCACAAGCACACGTATAACCTTTAAACCAAAGTGTTAATTGAATAAAATGACTGTGGGGAGCTAGTATGCACCAAATTGATCCCTCATTGAATTAATTCTGCCTCATAAATAAAATTTTGTCTTAAAGGGGGATAAAAATGACAAGGGCAGTAAACCCAGATAATACTTTCAATTTAAACTCTCCTAATACCTAGCTGTTGTGTAAAAGTCAATTAGTCATCGTCAGACATATTTTCTCAAAATATTCCCCTTGGAAAATATATTTAAAGGATAACTGTGATTGGCGTGTGGTATCAACAGATGGATGTTATTTTTCAAAAACAGTACTTGCAAGTGCTGTGGGAAAGAGCTTGATGAATACCATACATCAACATTTTATAATGAATTTCATACAAAAGTGGAGTGTAGAGAAAATATCTTTACCGAAAATATTTCAGAAAAAGGGGGGAGTTCTCTATTTTTTTTTCATTTTTTCTCCCCTCCATTTCTATTTTTAAATGTTATTTTACTGTTAAGAATAAAAATGTTGAAGAATCTGTGCACACATGCCCAGTCCAATAGAATAAATAAATAAATAAACTAAAAAAAAAGTAAATTTTGCCCCAGATACACTAAAAAAGTAGAAATTTAATATTAATTTCATTTTAATAAAAAACATTTTCAATTTAACTTTTTGTCTCTGCAGCTCAGAATTAAACTCCATTTCAGCCATATATTCATGGTCCTTAACGTTTTGATGCACAAACAGTAAACAACATCTTCACAAGGTCCAGATCTCTCCCTTCTATAGTTTAAGACAAGATCCTGATCAGCTACTTAGATGTCTTCATCTAAGAAGTTCCCTGTCTTAAAAATTATCCTTCTGCCAATCTTAAAAATTGACAGAAGGAGTTGGCATTCAACATATCATAGAAACATAAAATGGTTTGGGTTGGAAGGACCCTTTAAAGGTCATGTAGTCTAACCTCCCTGCAATGAGCAAGGACATCTTCAACTAGATGAGGTTGCTCAAAGCCCCGTCCAACCTGACTTTGAGTGTTTCCAGGGATGGGACATCTACCACCTCTCTGAGCAACCTGCTCCAGTGTTTCACCACCCTCACCGTAAAAAATTTCTTCATTATATCTAGTCTGAAACTACCCTTTTTTAGTTTAAAACCATTACTCTTTGTCCTACTGACACTATTACACTAGAACATAGATTCTGTATCAGGCACCTTACAAGTAAGTCAATTTTCCTATGCAATTCAATAGGTTCCTTCCTTCTCCAGGCCCTCATGGTCAGACAATGGGCATGGATCTATTATAATCTGCTGACAAGATGCCTCAAGTGTTTCCAAAGTTGTGAGAAGCAGTAGCATGACCCAACAACTGAGTGATGCATGATAGGCTTATTGAAAGGTGACTTCTGAGTAGCAGAATGTCATCAAAGGCCTTCTGCCTTATATGTGATGTGTTCATCACATGTCCATCTGTGCCTATGGGCTCTGTCCTTGTGGCCAGACACACAGAATGCCCCATGCAGGGTGGCAATGTCTAAGTCCACATAAATATGTAACAAGTCTCTGAAGACTGACCTAAAATACTTTACGCTGAAAAGGAAAACACCTGGCTCTATTCAAAGCAGTGAACTGACTGTGCTCAGCTATCTGGTTTTGTTTGTCTTGGTCAAGGTTATTATACAGCTTCATCTTTGTAAAACCTTTGTGGATCCATATGAACAGGCTCCAAAACTTTACACCAACCCCCAAAAGGAGCTTCTCCCAGCTGTTTTTTATAGTGACATTATGTTTGGGCACTTACTGAGAATGTGAGACCTAAGTTGGATTTCTTTCTCTGCCTGCCTCAGAGACATTTTTTCTTGACAGTGAACTAAACATCAGGTTAGGTCCTGCTCCTCTCTAGAGGACAGAAGTAGTATGCTGTTTACCAAAGGAAGGACACTGTAGGAAATGTCATGAGGTCAGAAGGACACAATTTTTAAGGGAATATCAAAGAACCACAATGATGAGAGCGCTTTTCCCCCCGTCTTGTTCAGAAGGGAAACATGCTTTTGACTTTGCTGACCAGATCTTTTCCAGTTGTAACGGGAACCTAGATAGTTAGATCAGATGTAGACAATGGCACTTCATTTCATCCTAATGATTCCTACTTTTTAAGTTTCACCTGGATACAACGTGGTTTCCCTCTTTTCATATAAAGAATTCTACAACTTGCTTTTTGATTAGGGTATTCTTTAGAGGAACAAGAATTACAGGTCTGATTCTTTTTAAAAGAAGGTACTGAGCATGAGCTTTCATATTTTGGGTTTGATGAACCATCCTTAAGTCAGAGGGGCACCGAATGACACAAATGGTGCCAGCGGCAGCATCCCTTCATTTTGATGGATGTTTGATGGAACAAGTGCTGCTGGACTGCAATAGACAGTCCCCAGGTATCTCTTCTGAATTGGCACTCTCAATTTAGGGATCTCAACCCCTTATTTCTGGCTGAATTTCTCATCTCATAATTGTGCATGCGCCTCAGCTTAGCTTCTTGCAGAACTACGTAATCTAAACTTGCACAGCTCTTTTCCCTTTTTATCTTCATATTAGTTGTAGGTCATACAGATGATATTTTTGTGAAATTTCAGCCAGTCTTTTGACTGAAATGAGCAATGATTTCAGCTTTACCTCTGTTTTATCAAGTTCCTGGCATAAAGGAAATATTTATGAGTTGGGACAAATACTAACCTCACTTATTTGGAGATAAAACTAGACCAAATCCATTGACCTACTTTTGACCAGTATAAACAAAGCTGAATGCTAGCTGATATGGACAGAAAATAAAACATCATACGTTATAAAACAAAATACTAAACTTCATATGGTGACAAGTACACTCAACACATACCTTATTAATATCCTATAAATCTGGTTTGGCAGAAAGAAAGACCCAGAAACAGTGTGCACAGATACACAGAAATTCAAAGGAATTAAGAGAATGAAGAGAAGGTGGATCTAAGTGAAAGATTCTCAGCAAAACACTTATTTATATAATTTTCCTTTGTTAATCACCTGTTTATGAGAAGACCTTAAAATCATCTGATATATTTGGTGTCAAATAAAATAAAATTTAAAAAGATCAAGAAACATTTCCCTTATTTAAAAAACTGATAAAATGTTTGGTGCAAATATTGACACACTGTAATTTGTTTTTAGCTGGTGAGATGCAAAGCTGACAGCTATAGAACTGGATGCAGACAGAGGAAGGAAAATGTAAGGACAACAGCAGGAAATGAAAGGCAATCAGTGGGCAGAAATAGTGAGAATAAGTGGAGATAAAGACTCCTTAACCTTTTTGTGAATCTTCCCTTGCTTTTAATATCTGTATATTCTTACTGGATTTCAGGCAAAATTGAACAACAGAACAAAGACTGAATCTGATGCAATTTATTGGGCAGTTTTACATTCTTCTTTGATTCAGAGTGATATACTATGTGGATTTAAATACCAAAGACAGCCATTATCAACATCTAATCTTCCCCATATATTGTAGAAAATATCCAATATTGTATGAAATATTCCTTTTGGTTATTATTGCCATTTTTTCTGTGCAGTTAAATGTGGGTATTGTCACAAAGTAAATCTCACAGAATTATAAATAGAGATGAACAGCAAAAGTATTTTTAATTTGCCAAGGAATGTTGTGATAGTACTTTTTTTTCCCTTTACTGGAATATAGAATCAAGAAATGCTCATTAAAATAAAGCACTGAAACAAAAAAAAAAATGTAGCCAAGACATTTTTTTTCCCCACATAGAAAATCTTAAGAATAACAATTACATTATTCTTTTCTGAGAATTTTTATTAAAATGAAAAAAAAAAAAGGAAAAGGGGGTATTTTACATTCTCAAATAACTGATCAAGCTCTTCTTTTTTTTTTCTTTCTTTCTAAGTGAGCTTGTAAAAAAGGTTTACTTTCAAAGAATTGCAGGTTTCTCATTTTATTGTGAAGTTTCTGTACAGTTCTAGTTGCAAACTTATTTGACTAATTTCATTTCTTCACTTGAGTAGATACTTCTAAGGTCTTTTTCATCTTATCTTATTCAAGTTGAAAAAGGGAACAAAGATTAAATAAGGCATTGTGATCCAATTATCATGATATTTCTCCTAAAGGAGGCAAAAGAATGGCTGTAGTATATGCAAGTATAGCCTGAACACTTGGAAAGATGCCTCCATGTTTTTAGCAAGCCAGAGGAGAGACAGAGGTTGCCTCCATTCTCTGTGCAAGGAGAAGGAGGACACGTTTCCAGCCCATCCATATGTAGAAAAGTTTGGGAAAATGCTTGGTTATCCTAATACTGTAGTTTATAATAGGATACAATTCAGAAATGAAGTTGTTTCAGCTTTTTTTTTATTTTAAACCTCACTTAAGTTTAACTTACTAATTTCATTTCCATGCACATTCTTTTCATTTTAGAATTTTGTTTTAAAGGTAACAAAAACTGTGTCGCATAAAACCTCAGGGCCCAAATTTCTCACCTTATGTGTCCTCTGTGAGCTATGGGATTGCATACAATTAGGAAACAGAATTGAAATACCTCCATTAACACAGTATTTGTGTTTTAAAATCAGTTTTTGTCATCAGCAGTTTTTATTTATCATATTGGACTACAACCCAGATACTCAAGGGTCTTTGAGTATGCAACGCCCATTGATTTCACAGCAAGTAGTTGCTTTCAATAACACTGAAATCCCTTTTGAAATATATAGGCCTCATTCCTGCCAGAGCCAGGTCTCTGTAGGACAGCAAGAATCCCAAAGCTCAACAAGCTTTGCATCAGTTCTGCAGGGTTTTGTTGTTTCAGAGCAATAACCTTTAGCTTTATCACAGCTCCTTTAGGAAGTTCTTTCCAGGCATACACTCTCCTGGGTGCCAATTGGCTTACACTCTTCATTATTCTGCTACTACAGAGTAAAAATGCAATTCATCCATTCTTAGAGAGTCCTATTTTGACAGAAGCTCATAGAGTTTCAGTTGGCTGAATCCACTTCCTTTTTCTTTTCTTCATACGGAGTGTGGTAAAATTGAGTGTCTGTTTGGTCTAGGGAACTGAGGAAATCACTTCGAGAACATTCACTGTTCATGTAGATAAAAGGGATTTTTTAATTTTTTTTTAAACAAAGTTGGAAAACTCTGCCTTATGGTAAACAACTGGTACTGAGGTGACCCTCAGACATTGGCTTACCAAGAAAGAAGCGTGTTCTTTTAGCAGACTACACGCAGACTAGCTTTCTGATAGTACGAATGACAGACTACAGTTTCTTTTTATCTCCTACAGCCACTGAACCCTCTTCTTCAAATGACTTACTAAAAATGTTGACCACTGTCTCTAAACTAGTATATCCTACCCAGCTTATCATGGATGCTCCCACTTCTCACTCATAGCTGTGCATGGATCACCAGGGCTTTGGTACCAAGGGTATTGACTCAGTCAGTCACTGTTAATTTTATTTAGTGCAAAGATGTCATACAGTATGTTACTCGCAGCCTGTAATTTTGCATGCTGTGTGACTTCTGTTCATAGTAGCCAGGAACTATTATTTCCATGGGAAATCACAACAGTAAAACCTGACATCTCCCTTGTTCTTGCTCTACTCTTCAGAACATTATGATTTCCTGATAACATGGAGGATGACACACCATGGCATTTTCCAAAAGCCACAGGGAAACAAGTTGTCATCAATCAGTAATATTCCTCTCCTCTTTTTTCCTGACCCTACATATATATTTCCTCACACACGTACAAAGACCCTGAAATATAAGCCAGAAGTTTCCCGAAGCAGTGAATAGGAACAATTATAAACCTGCATTGTTAGACATGATTACAAAATTAGGTACTTCAGCTCAGATTGGACTCCATAAATTACTTTTGGACTTTTTATAGATAGGGAACAGTAAGAAATGTGGGCTTTGCCTCAGACACTTTACAGTCTAAGACCCTGACTGAGCAAACCTTCAGCTTGCTCTTGGGTGGGTTTTTTTGGTAATTTTTTTTTTTTTTAACAGTTTGCATTCTTTTTTTCTCATTGATTCTGGATTTTTACAGTTCCCTTCAGTCCTCACAATATTTCAATCTCTTTCCTTTAAGACCGACTTGATATTTTGTCCATGCAGAGTAGCCTCATTTCTGTCTGCTTGTCAGTTCATTGATTGATCTTTGGCTCCAGAGACTGGACTCCCATCTGCATCTCTGGACCACAGTTGTGCTGTTACTCTCTCTTCCAGTGTGTGCTATCAGTCAATATTCTCTGCCCCATTAGCCCTCTGGATCCAGACATCAAGTGTGTACCGTTGTCTTCAGTCCTCCTGAAAGCTCGTTGAAGAACTCTACGTTAAATCCAAAACAAGCTCCTGCCAAATGGCACAGCTAACCTTAATATTAATGGCCAGACCTTCAGCCAGTGTAACTCCAGTGATATCAATGAAGCTAAACTAACTGGCACCATCTGATAACCTGGCCTGTTATATCTCAGACAGAAAAGCTAGCTGTTTAGCACATCCAATGTCTTTCTCTCCTTCAAGACATGAGTGACTTAACAGCATGTGAAACACCTGTAGACTTGTCACCATCCTCTACTCTTTCTGCATTATATAATGACAGCTCTGACCTTAACTTTACCTCAGCAAGTGGGACCCACAAGGGAAGACATTTCAGTGACTATTACACTTGTGCTTCTCAACCATGGGATGATGAGACTTAGACTTACTCTGAAGTTGGAGCTAATCCCTCTGTTACCACAGTTTCTATCATCCAAAAGATTTTGGAACTTGATGTTTATGATGATTAATTTTCAGAGAATGGTGCTGGGCCTTGGCAGAAATTTCCTGTTGAATGTTTTTATTCCTTGTCAAAGTGTTATAATTATGATTTTTCAGAAAGATTGAAAAAAAGCAGGAGTGGAGACTCTGTGGGAGGCTATTGACCCCATCCCTAGATTGCTCTTCAGAATAATCAAAGCTATTTCTGGAGATCAGTGATCCTGAAGAAGATCTACTAGAAAGAAAATAAGGTTAAGATTTTCAAGGCTTACCAAGGAATTAACATTAACAACGGAAATCAGACATCAAAAATCCCCAAGCTGCCCTGGGTTACCTCTGTGTAAATGTCAATTCCTCTTAAGTGTATTTTACTTCCATTCATTTTTCTTCAGTAGGACTTGTTGTATATCAGTGAGCGTTTCTGGTTCTGATGAATAAAGCAGAAAACTTTGCTTACACCACAACTTCAAAGGAAGAATGGATCATAGGACAGGAAAGGACCTTTTAGGTCAATGAGACTATTCTCCTGCCATCAGAGGCATGTGCATCCAAATAATGCACCCCCACGAACAGCATAAGCTACGTTCTTATTTAAACTTAAAAAATCCTGCTATCTAATTGTAAGCTTCCAAAAGTATAGTCTAAGCCAGAGCAGGCTGAAATACCCTCTAAACACTCTTGTTTTCCTCATTGACTGCATAATTTAAATAGAGATTGAAATGACTGGAGGTACCTAGAATATTAGCATAGACTAATTACCTCATTTTTAGATGGTAAACTTACTGGTCACGAAAATGATGTCATAAGTTTTTTTATCCAAAATATTAATAGAAAGCTAGTTCAGAAGTTCATTCCTTAGATGGATTGAAATACTTATACTTCACAGCCTGTTTTTCATGGTTGTTTTTTTTTTTTTTTCTTTTAGTTTTTAAAAAATATTTATCAACAGTCCAGACAATCAAGATGCTCCCAGATTTTCATCCTGAATCCCTTCATATAAATGACCTTAAGCTCTTCCACATCCTTCACCTGGCATCCTGGCATCAAACCTTTATTGTAATTGAGGCATTATAGCTTCATCCAAACCATCTTGTCATATTATAGTTTTGCATTTTATCAACAATGAAGTTGTCCATTAAAAAAATTGGTCCATATTTAAGAAAATATTTGCATATTTATAGAGTTACTAAAGGAAGGACTGGGACGACAGTGGTGATGGCTTGGAGAAGATAGCTTACTGATGCTGCACAGACCTGCACCTAGTATCTTCCTATCAGTAGATAAAATCATGGCCCCCATGGCTCATTTAGCAGCATATTTGAGAAAGCAAAAGGCAAAGTCAGAACCACCACATCCTTCTCTGTTGGCAAAACTAATATTCTCCTGCTTGTTCTATGTGTAACCACAGTCACCTGCCTAACCAGAGATTCAGAAGGGGATTATAATGTTAACACCAAGTCTTAGCTCAGCACTGTGTGCATAGTTATATCTGCTGTATTCTGAAGTAGAAATTCTGCATTTTCCCAACAGTAGCATTGCTCCATGATTAAGATGGATGAGGAGATCATTTTTCATGTGAGTTTATCACTCTTTTATTACATTATAGATAGCAGAAGGTAGTTTGCAATGAGAGGAGACTTATGATGTGAAGATGCCTTTCTCTTTAAGGAAGTTGCACTAAAACGTATGTGTTAAAACCAGTTCATGACAAGGTGGCATGTGAGATATGCCCAGACACCATCGTCCCTCATGGACTCTTTCTGTTGATGTTTATTAACTTGCCTGTTATTTTAAAGACTCCTAGTGGTTCTTGGGTGTAAATCAAAGTTCTCCTTAATCACCACCTGAGAACACCCCAGAGAGTTTCCCTGATGTGTGATGACAAGCAGCAGTTTATCCAAAGCTGCAGATCACCCTCATGTACATCGTTGCACCTGAGAGATGTTCAAGTAAGGAGCATACAAAGTAAAACTTAAAAGCTATCAATAAGAACTGGTGGTGAATC
The DNA here is from genome assembly GCA_024606505.1 of Aquila spilogaster. NCBI lineage: Eukaryota > Metazoa > Chordata > Aves > Accipitriformes > Accipitridae > Aquila > Aquila spilogaster. The sequence goes on from JANHGO010002203.1 coordinate 15,644, forward strand.
AAAATCACTTTGAAATCAGCAGAGTTTTATGGTAAGTTCAGCCAGCCTTTGCTCAGGTACCTAAACCAAAGCAAGATGATATGTTAATGTTTGAAAATTGTTTTGACGTTTCCTGACTAATCATAGGGAATAGATGCATTGTAATGTTATTGAAGGTAAATGCTTTCAGTGATCATCGGTATGGCCTGTATAGTTTTTTTACATGGAATTATTACTGGCTAGTTCTCCTTGGATAAAATAAGACCTGGCTTCCCTTCTTGGTTCTGTCCCTGGCTTTCTGGACAAATCCTTTAATCATCCTGTGCCTCAACATCCCAATTCATGAAATGGAGTAATCGATGGTGACTACTTTCAGTTACATTTATTAAAAGCACTATGAAGAAGCTAGTCCATACGGTTCAACTGATGGGGAAATCTGCTCAAAAAAATCACAATAGATATCTTTAATCATCCTACATACATAACTTATTTCATTCTGTAGCAAGTAGACAAAACAAGCAGGGTATTAGTACTTATTAGTGAGGATGAAATTACTCAACTGAATCATGTGCTAAATTGTCCTTGATGACAACTGGTTGATGAGACTTCCAGTTCTCTGGCAAACATAAACAGTATTTTCCTGGCTTGTATCTGCCTTCTGAAAAATAGGGAATGGAATATGCCAGAGTAGTTGGTGACACTGGATAATGAGTGCTGAATATCATGGTAGTGTGTGTGTATGGATACAAATTCAACGCTCTGGAAAACATGTTTCAGAATATTACCTGATAAGAAATGCCAAACAAATAAAACATTCTCTGCATTTGGTGCAAAATCTTCTTTCCAGTCCAAAATCTCCAGGTCATGGTCAAATTTCCAAAGGGAAATTTGCAAGCTATAAGATAATCACATCTGCTAAGGAAACCATTACAGCTCCAACCATGACATCCTATCTTAGTGTAATTGGCTACCTTGCTTCTACTCTATTACCATTATTTAATGACCAAATAGCATGTGGAAATGTTTTATCGTCATGATTTAAAATAGCATTTTTACTGAAATTCTGTAATGAAAGATGAGCTACATGGAGTTTGTTCTATATTTAGTCATTTAATTAGAAAACCATAGACCTGGATAACTATTAACAAATATTTAGTTGGCTCTTTCTCACTGACTTTGTTATTGTTGTTGATGAAAAGGAACTATACACTTTGTCCTTTATAGAAAGGAAGAACTATCTGATCATGACACTGGTTCAAGAAAGCTGATTTCCTTTCTCAGTTCAGCAATGTACTTGGGTGAGCCATTTATATTGCTCTTTTCCTAAAATTTCTATCATAGAAAATATAGATGACAGTTCCCAGACGACCAATGGTTGGTGTAATGCCACATTGCTTGAGGTTCATTAAAAACTTCATCACCAGTGGATATAGAACATCAAAGTCCTCTATGTCAGCTTGTTGTCTGTTTCAATATTGCATGGCTGAAAGACAATAATACCAGTAAAAGTAAGGTAGAAAGAGCCTCTGAACACAAGATAAATTTTCCCTGTTTTCAGAGGTGAATCCTATGAATCATCTGAGATCCAGATAGCTCCTAAGCAAACAAAGCCTGTGTTTATTTAGAACTTGGTCCAAGTTTTCCACAGGGATTTTGAATATTGGATAAACTTCAGGTCTGTAACAAAAGGAAAGGTCGATGTCTTTCACACTCCACATAGCACCTATCTATGGATTAGCAGGAATAGCTTATTATATTGGAGAACTAAGAATAATGCAAAATGTATAATCACTGCCCAAATATCTTCAAAGCCAAGTTCTTAGACAATTTGCAGCCAGATTCTGATTTTGTTTACAGTTAGTCCCACATATGGACCTATATCTGTTTTCCTAATTGAAAGCTACAAATACCTCAGTATGGGCAGGTGTGTTTCATTCCCTGAAAACCTGGAAACCATGATCCTCTGTTTGTCTGTTTCCAGTCTGTCCTAGTTATTTTATATGTCTATTTGTGTAATACTTAAATGGAAAAAAAATTTCCATGCTCAAAGCTTTCTAAGTCTGTGGAAAAATGCCACTAGTGATTCAATCTCTATGGCTTAAGCTTATCTAGTGTTCCAGTGTGTAAATCTCCTATCCTCATTGTATTGTGCAGTGCTTTATCCATGCAAATCTCTCCATCATCCCCCTCTCACAGCTAAGTAGTTGCTGCATCCAAAGCCAATATAAATATGAACAATTGCAGCGTGCTTAGATCTGTCACGTCTCCCTAAATACCCCTTTCAGGACTATTTTCTAAATCGTTCTGGCAAAGCTCTGTGGACACCTTGCTTACAAAATGCTACCTCATTCCATTGTTTCAAGGAATTTTGCTCGATCTATGCAGCTACAAGGGTGTTATTAAGGAAGCGTAAGTCATACTTTTAAGAAGGATGAGCTGATTTCCTGAGATGTGCATGAGTTTGTATAGACAACTATAGAGAAGAGTCCAGCAGAGCACTTGTAGAAACAAAGTGCTTTTATTTTCCATATCTCTTGCTCTTCCAGACAGCTTAGGACCAACAGAATTAAAAGTCCTGTTTACAATTGTCCATCTCGGTAGCTGAAACGTATTGTGTCCTGTCTGGGTCCTTCAGTCACTGGCTTTGCATGTGCCATTGCACATGGTTATAGCACCACCTTAAACAGTTGTCCATTTATTATGTGCTGAATGTCCATTAGTATTGCAACAAATTCCGCCTCCTAGGTTTATGGTTATATCTAGCCCATTAGATTATTTTATTGTTACTATTTTTCCTTCCTTTCACTTTGTAAATATTTTGAAGAAGAAATTATCTCCTTTTTTCATGGTCTGAAGAATGTGTCCCCTACGTTCATGTCAGTGGCAAAATGGATAAAATGTTGTATGCCATACGTGGGTTCAGCTCTAATTCTAAAGTCATGCTAAAAATTCTTCTATTCTGCTTAGTTAACTGATAGTCTGGTGGAACTAGAAGCATTGAGTTGTGCTAGCCATATTGTCTCCTAGTATGCTATTAGCTAATGATGCCAGTCTTAATTACAGTAGCCTGATAAGGTGCCTACACTCAGGACAAACATTAGGTCATCACAGCACTGCAAAAATGTTTATTTCCAGTAAATTCAGAATAAGTGTTCCCTGCCTAAGATGAGTTGCTCTTTCTAGATAATATATCTATGGAATATTACCTGCACTTTTGCTATTTGAACACACAGGTTATATCCATATGAATGAATTAAATAGATTCAAACCATACACTGGCACTGAAATCTGTCAGCACAGAACATCCTATTTTCATGTTGTTAAACTTTTCGACTTCAAAACACAGTGCCCACACACAGGCTGCCTACTGGGAATAGTACCTGGCCTGTGCTACCCCCCAGAACTGTATCCTGCAAATGCAATTTGGCCTGGGTCAAACTGCACCAGGCATCACAGTTGCCACATAAAGGAAGGTACCCTGACAGTCTTTCACTGACTAGCCATACGGGTATAGGTATAGGAGAAGTTTGTGCGTGAGAGCACAGTTACCAACTCTAGGCAGTAGATTTTCTACTGTATTTCAAAGCTTGCAAAACAGACAGGTATAACTTATTGACAAACACTAACTTCACTGTATCACTGAAAATTCAAAAAAACTCAGCCAGCTATTTAAAACCATTAGAAGAGAGGATTTAAACAAGAATGATCCCATTTGTTATAGTAGTTGTGTTAATGATAGCAATGGTATGTTTTTACTCTTGTCATGTTGTTTGAGGTGATGTGCATTACTATATCATGACAATGTTTTCCATTCTGTATAGTGCAGAGACAAATGCAGTTCTGTGCTGGTTGTGGCTGGGATAGAGTTAATTTTCTTCGGAGTAGCTAGTATGGGGCTAAGTTTTGGATTTGTGCTGGGAACAGTGTTGATAATTCAGGGATGTTCTTGTTATTGGTGAGCAGTGCTAATACAGAGTCAAGGTCTTTTCTGCTTCTCACCCCACCAGCGAGAAGGCTGGGGGGGCACAAGAAGTTGGGAGGGGACACAGCTGGGACAGCTGACCCCAACCGACCAAAGGGGTATTCTATACCATATGATGTCATGCTTAGCTGTATTGGGTCTGGCTGAGGTGGAGTTAATTCTCCCCATAGCAGCCCTCATAGTGCTGTGCTTTGTATTGGTAGCTAGAAAGGTGTCAATAACACACCAGTGTTTTGGCTACAGCTGAGCAGTGCTTGCACAGCATCAAGGCTGTCTCTCCAACATTTCCCCCACCTCACTGGCAGGATGGAGCTGGGCAAGGTCTTGGGATGAGACATAGCCATGAAGCTAACCCAAACTGACCAAACAGATATTCCATACCATATGACATCAGCTCAGCTATAAAAGCTAAGTAAAGGGAGATGGAAGGCAGGCATTTGTTATTTACTTTTGTCTTCTGGAGCAACCACTATGAGTACTGAAGCCCTGCTTCCCAGAACGTAGCCAGACATTGCCTGCTAATTGGAAGTAGAGAATAAAATCTTTAGTTTTCCTTTGATTTTGTACGCGACCTTTGCTTTTGCTTTATTAAACTGTCCTTATCTCGACCCACAAGCTTTTCATTATTTTTTCTCTCCCCTGTCCAGCTAAGGAGGGGGAGGGATAGAGTGGCTTTGGTGGACACCTGGCACCCAGCCAGGGTCAACCCACCACATCAGCATATAAAGACGGGGGAAGAAGAAGGAAGAGGGGCACAGGTTTGGAGTTATGGCATTTTGTCTTGCCAAGTAACCATTATATGTGATAGAACCTTGCTTTCCTGGAGATGGCTGAATACCTGCCAGCTGATAGGAAGTGGTGAATGAATTCCTTGTTTTGCTTTGCTTGTGTACATGGCTTTTGCTTTACTTATTAAACTGTCTTTATGTCAACCCATGAGTTTTCTTACTTTTACTCTTCCTATTCTTGCCCTCATCCCACTGGGGGGGAGTGAGCGAGTGGCTGTGTGGTGCTTAGTTGCCAGTTGGTGTTAAACCATGACAGTCCTTTTTAGCACCCAACATGGGGCTTGAAGGGTTCAAGATAAGGACAGATTTGATTGGAATGTGATAGATCGAATTTATAGCTGTTATTGCTGTTCAGCTATTAATTGGCAGGCTCCTGTGCTTGCCATGGGGCTTGCTTGCCTTACTATATATTAGAGTCTAGTGTTCATTAGTGGCTGCTTTTTGCTGTCGCTGCTTGCTATACAGCTGTACTGCTTATCATCTTACTCTGCTGTGCCTGGGAACATTTTGATAACAGCAATGGTGATGCTCCTGGGCTGGCAGATGGCCAGGGCATCGCTGCTGTATCTGTGCTGCTGTACTGGACAGGCTGGAACTCCAGTGTGAACTTGAGTGGAAGGGACTGTGACCCGTGGATGAATCCACGCAGGAGCAGGACACCCCAAAGCATCTGTGGCCGTGGATAAGCCCATGCCAGAGCAGGGACATCTCAAAGCATCTGTGGCCCTAGTTATGTTTGTGCTGCAGCAGGTATAGCTCTGAAGGGATTGTGGCCTGAGGATAAGTCCATGCAGGAGAAGGTACAACTCAAAGCAACTGTGGCTGTGGGTAAGTCTATGTCGCAGCAGGTATACCCCTGGAGAGACCGTGGCTCATAGATAAGGCTCCACTCGGAGCAGGTACACCCCTAAGGGACTGCAGTCTGTGGATAAGTCCAAGTCAGAGCAGGGGCAAGGGGAGGAGTTCATTGCAATGTTAAACTCGGGTCCAAAGGGACCAGGGGTGGAGATTGTAATGGAAATACCTTTAAAGTGTTGCAACCCATGATTTGAGTTGCATGTTATAGGAATTACTATAGCAGGAACCACCTGAAACAATGGAGGGCAAGCCTTACAAAAAGAAGTAGAATTGCAGCAGTGACCAGACCTGAGCTGGCTTTGTGCCCAATAACTCCATGCAACACACTGCCTCACCTGTCCTGACTGGCCACCATAACAGATGGAGCCCAAAGTCATGGACTAAATGAAATCAGTGGAGATTCTGTGGACTTTTGTGGACATTTTACAGACATTTTATAGGGGTGGTCCATAGACTAGGGGAATGATATCTGTATTTTATCAAAGGTTGGGAAGAATGGTGGTGGTTAATGAGGTTGTATTGGATAGTGTGGGATCTCAGCATGATGTAAATGGTATAGAATAAGGAAAAGGATGGTCATGATTTAACCCTAGCTGGCAGCTAAGCACCACATAGCTGCTCCCTCTCTCCCCCACAGGGGGATGAGGGCGAGAATAGGAAGAGTAAAAGTGAGAAAACTCATGGGTTGACATAAAGACAGTTTAATAAGTAAAGCAAAAGCTGCACACACAAGCAAAGCAAAACAAGGAATCCATTCACCACTTCCCATCGACAGGCAAGTGTTCAGCCACCTCCAGGAAACAGAGCTCCATCACGCCTAACGGTTACATGGGAAGACAAACACCATCACTCTGAACATTCCCCCCTTCCTTCTTCTTCCCCCAGCTTTATATACTGAGCATGACACCATATGGTCTGGAATATCCCTTGGGTCAGTTGGGGTCAGCTGTCCCGGCTGTGTCCCCTCCCAAATTCTTGTGCACCCCCAGCCTACTCACTGGTGGGGTGGTGAGAGAAGAAGAAAAGGCCTTGACTCTGTGCAAGCACTGCTCAGCAGTAACAATAACATCTCTGAATTATCAACACTGTTTTCAGCACAAATCCATAACATAGCCCCATGCCAGCTACTCTGAAGAATATTAACTCTATCCCAGCCAAAACATCTCACTAATGGTAAAATTTTAAAAGGAACTACAAGAAAGACATTGCCCTGACAATAGGGTTTACAGATTCTGCAGCTCTTTCTCACACTTTTTCCCTCATAAAGGCAAGTAAATTTGTGGTCCACTTTATTTACATCAAAACAGGTCTGAGCTCTCAGGAAAACAGATAGAAAGAAATTTATCTCAATGAAAACAACAGGTTTGATGGCTACACTTCTGGTAGCGCTGTAATCCAATTAATTCACTATGGAAATTGTGTTTTATATACACTGGCTCTGGACACCAATACCAGCGCTGGTAAAATTAGTGCATCAAATAGTGCCAAGGAGTGTTTCTAGGTAAGGAAATATAAATGTTCATACTATTAAAATGCATCCTGTGACAGTGTTGAACTGTGCCAGGTAGCAGTCTCCCTAAAACTGTTGGCCATGGTTTGGGAGTTAAGATGGGCCAGGAATCATCCCCTGAATACAATTTGCATGTGGCCATGTGGTTTTGGAGACTAAGGTAATTTATAGCATTAGTGGAAGATATTGCATGCCAACTGGCCTCAGAATCAGAGAACAGCCCTGGCAGATCTAGATTAGGAGTCTAATCTTAGGCAGTGTGGACAAGGAGAGCTGTACACCACTTTTAGTCATATGTCCCAACGCCCGTATCACTCTGTGTTGCAAATAGCACGGTGGAGAGAGGGGAACAGCTACCTCTTTTCTCATTGCCCTGTTTGCTGGTGAAATTGGGTTTGAATTTGATAAGGCACAGCTAGTACCTCACCTGCACACTTAGCCATATCTTCTGGCAATATCTTCTACTACAATATTTCCTGCTCTTTGTTCTGAGCAAATTGTTTGGCATTTTCATCCTCTTCATTCTCCTTTATTTTCTTTGCTATGTGAGTCAATATGGGGGCAGTAAATAAGGATAAAAAGCCAGGGTATGGAGAGAAAGCATTCTGCAAAATTAAGTTCAAATAAGGTAAATCCCAAGAAGTACCACGTATTTATGTCAGTGTAGTAATGATAACTGTCATCTGCATATCTGCCCAGCAAGCATATTCCTCCTTATCCCATATCTAGTGGGCATTTTCTGTATCTCTGTCATGTCTTGAAATATCACTTTCCTTCCTAAGTGTAAACCATTTTTTATAGTCCTTCTGGAGGTACCGAGCAGTACTTCAGCCTAACCAGAAAAGAAGGAGCCTTGCCAGCACTAATTAATCACCCCAGTAGAAGTTGTTTTCAGAATGTGACACTGCCTTTGTTAATAGCATTTAGGAAAAGCTGTCTGGAATTACTGTCACCATGTTAATTTTTGACAAATTACCCCAGTATCTTGGTCAGCCTACTTTGGCAGCTGGATCATATAGAGAAGGCAATGACTAGCTCAAGTCTGTCTTTAACAATGTCAGGTCCACCCACTGACACAAGGAGGGGGGGTCTGTTAGTGACAGTAAAAGGAACAGAGCTGAGAGATGAAGCATCATCAGTACTAGCAACAACATTGATGCAGTAGGCAAGATGGATACTTAACAGTCACATGTGATAGTTCTGACTGACATACCTGGACTAGTCCAGTTGACATGCTTACTCCATCAATTTTGTGACAACGCTTTATATTCAGTATAGCCTGATGAATATGAATATTGCAAATATGAATGCTATCTTCATTACAATAAATGTTCCAGTTTCATATCACAGCTTTTCTGTTAGTATTTTTATTCAAATACCCAGTCCACCCAGTCCAATATGTAACTTCAAAATATAAAATGTATGTTATGCTAGTGTATGATCTTGGGTGAGATGAAATGTACTACAACTTTCCCATTAACTCTTAAAACAAAGGATCTGATTCCATGCAATTATTTGGTTATGTTCATAGAAGGACACTATTGTTGCAAATTTTATAGAAATAATATTTATCAGATGAACAGACAGGTGGGAAAAAAAAAAAACCAAAATAGTCCAAAATATATAGTGTTTAAGTGCAAAGACAACATAAACAATATGGGGTGGGGGAACATACTATCTAAAGTTAAAAAGTAGGAAGAAATTCTCAAGCTTTTAATGAAAACACCTAACCCTGATCACTTATATCTCAGATCAATTAGTCCAGAAAGTTACATCACAGAATCTCTGAAACTCATGAATTTCCAGCTGAAAATTGGTCTGCTGTCTTGCCTCTGTTGATCCTAATGCACAGATATTCCAGGACTTTAATAAATTAGGTCCTGATTCAAAGAAGCCTTTAAAAGTGTAAGGTACAGCATTACCTGGAATTAGGGAAATAAAATGACCTTTTTATTTTCCTTCAGTGTGATTTAGTGTGAATATGTTAGATTGAATGACAGAAGCTGGGCAACCCTTCATTTAAACAGGGGTAGACATACCTTCAAGCTCTGTCAGACACTCATGGCCTATTCAACAAATTCCTTCCCATTTTCTTCTTCATGGTTTCTTCTTCTAATTGCCAGTCAAAATATATTCTTGTATACAATCACTATAAACAGAAAAACTACCAATTATGCAATTAGTATCTACCATGTTTTGAAAAGGCCAGGCAGAACCATCACCTTGCATAATTAGTTATATTAAAACATCCCTCTTGATCAATTGTCCTCAAGATGTGTTGAATAAATCTCATGAAGCAAGAGAAAGGACCACAGGTGTTGTTGGTGCAAGCAACCACTACAGAAAGGCAAGAAAAGGAGACTGAAGGGAAAAAGTTGCTATCCTGCTATCCATTGCCAAGTGTTTCATTGCCATGATGGTGTTACTGATTCTTAAAATGGAATTCTGTAGGGCAAATAAGCTTGTGGTACTCAGATTTTTATAAAGGGGAAGGTGTTTTGCTGTTTTGTTTTGTTTTTTTTAAACTCCCAAATACTTTTTTTAAAATCAAATTCTGTACCAAATTATGCCATCGTTAATGTGATGCACAGTTCCAATCTAAGTACCGTGCTGTTCCCAATGCTATCAGCTAAACCACCAAAGAGCAACATTATTTCAAACATTCATCAAAGAGTGTAACATTGATGGTGTACAGTTGTCCTACCACAGAACTGTAGTACTGGAGAATTGAAGGCAACTGAGTGAATGGATAACATGGGACATGTCTTCAGGATCCATTTCAACCTTCTAATGGCTCAAGGGTTCTTTTATTTTCTCTCACTTATACTAAAATAATTAGGAAGGAGTTCCCTGAATCCTCCTTGGTTACACGGTTGCATGGTTCATTTAAACAGTCAAGCCTACCTTTTTGTATATTTGCATGCATACAGAGACTTAGTGCCACAAACACTGTGCAAATGTCTGTATGTATAAACATAAATATGTTTGTACAGACACAGATAAGTATACATATATCAAATATATCTTGGAGTTTAGCACCAAGAAGTTTTGTCTAGCGGAGTCTGTACATGCAAAAAGACTGTGTACCCATACACACTCTGCAATAAAAATACAATTAAAATTTTATGAATATTTTCATCTTAGGTATACTGAAGTGATAAAGCACAGAATTTGATCTGAGTCATAAACCCAGGAAAATAGCCTTTCCACTGCTGTAGAAAACTCCCTTTTGAAATCAGAAACACCAAGGTGCCCATTAAGAAAAGAATGAATGTCATTGCAACCAAGTAAATTGCTCTCCATGCTTCAGCATCCTTCTGTAATGGAGGAGCAGGTTATACCCTTTCTGTCAACCACCTTGTTAAGAAAGGAATTGTCTGTGTCTGTGAAACAAATGCCTCCTTTCATCCATTTTTGTTCCTGATCATGAAACAGTCATTAGTACTTGAATCCAGGCAGGCAGAATCATCCCATCTATTTCTCCTTACTAGAGCTTCTTGGAACTACCAAAGAATCAAAAAATATCTATGAAAAAAATTAACAAATAAAGTAAGTGTAAATAACACTTGCACTCTAAGACTCATCAGTGCTTTTGGTCTCTCCATTGCTCTTTCCTTCTGTTTTTCAGAGAATATATTTTCTCACTCTTGCTATCAGTTGTGAGCAACAAACTAAGGACAAAGAAGGAGTTGCTCAAAAGATATATGTTGTTTGTCCTAGTTATTGACAAGCAAGGAAGGTTAAAACTTAGATCTCATTGAATGTCTGGGTGAGATGACTCATCTGCACTGGTCACAGAGAACAGAGAAGAATTAATTCCTCACTGGATTCCCCTTCCAGCTGCAGTCACCTCTGCCTTTCCACTGACATGCTTATTCCAGCTGAGTGAGACCCAGGCTCTTGTCAAGGGCAAAGTCAGCTGTTTTCAAATAGGTTCCCTATGCTCTGAAGACAGGACTGAGGACCCCCCAACTCCTGGAGCCATTCCTACAGACCAGGGAAGTGGTCCTGAACAGGCAGTCTGTGTTGGATTTACGTCGGTGTCCCAATCCGCATGAACTGTATTGACAGTACCCAAAGCCATAGTTCTCTTGTTCATCATGAATCATATCAGATTAATAGCTCCATTCAAAAAGTTTAAGATTATTTATCTTCTCTGTTGTCATCCTCACCTCATCCTTTCTAATGCAGATCTGCATACTGTCACAAGAATTTGGAACATGTATTGAGAAAATATCAACCATCAAAGCGTAGGTAAGAAGCCAAACCATCTTGCTTTCTATTGCAATGAATTAGGCATATTTGCATAGTTTGTTACTGTGACTCACTTGACAACTGATAATATCTGGCAGAGGAATGGCAGTTTCTCCAAATGAGCCAAATGGATGGCTGCTCACTGCTGGAAAATATCTGAAACAACATATAGGATTTTATTAACAACCTTTTGATGTCCCCCTTGATTAGGAAGCAGAATTCGGAGAAGAGTGTCTAGATGGTAAAAAGGATAAAACAGGCTATTCAACCTGCTTGAAAGGTATGGAAAGCGTTACTTCCAAATGAAAGGCATTAGCTCACTTGATCAAGATGACATTGAGAGAGTTTATTTGTTGTTCTCTTTTTCAGGTGATACATGTGAAGTGGAAAACATCAGGTAATGAAGAAACTTGAACAAATTGCTTTCCTTTTCAGCACACATGCTGGTGTCAGCCCCAGACAATGAAACAAGAAGATTCTGATGAAGAAAGCAAAAGTGTTGATCCTAATTAGAACAGACAAAGGCATTTTTCATCCTGGATCCCTTGTTTAAAGGTTGAGTCTTGGCAGGCATGTGATAGCTCAGTGCACTAACAGCACTAGTTACCAGGGCGTCCATCACACAGGGGATGTGAAGCAAGTTCAGAACCAGACTTCATGCCTGGAACTGAAACGCCTGCCAGAAGCAGATAGGTCATTCTCTTCAAATAATGACAGAATAATTGCCTCCCAGTGGAGGCCTAAAATCTGCTGGTAGGCCTTTTGGGGATTCTGCAGCTATTGCTTATCTGCCTGATTATTGCTGAACTTAAGGAGACCTTAACAGGTCACCCAGGAGTCCAGCATGACACTAAACCCAGAAAGTAAGCAATTTTGGAGCTTGGATCAAAGACTAAAACTTAACACCAGGAGCCCAAAATGTAAATGACAAAATCCAAATGTACAAACAAAGATTTTTCTAGTCATTTTCTAAGATTTTTCAACAATCAAGCATAGGATCTTCCTAAGAAATAATGTAAGTCGTACATGTGAAGCAACCCTTTATATTTTATTTGCTCTTGGAGTGTCTAACATTAGCAACTACTGGCCTTATGTCATTGGTTTTAAAATGGTATAAGGGACAAATGCAAAAGAAATTAAAAATGAGAGAACATTCATCAAAAATTTAGTTGAATGACTGCCCAGTGGCATTGGGATGACTCCAAATGTAAATGTTCTTTCTCACACTTTGTTTAAGGTCAGGGATATTCTAGTGTTTAGTTTAGATTAAATATTTTTTGTCATGTTGGTTACACTGGAGCACACAGCGGTGACAGATTTTATGTCTGGAGTGGTTTCACAAGGGAAACTGGTGAGGCAGTCCTGTTGTGCAGATGTATGCTATAAAAAGCTGCTCTTGCAAGTGTAAATGTGGTACTGGATCTTGTCTTCACAGTTTGGCATCAAATGGAAAGTAATGCATTCTGATACCCAGGGTTAATGTCTTCACATTTTTTAGGACAGTTTCTAAAGCGGAAAAGAAGGCCAGATACAGAATCAAAAGATAAATCATAGAATCATAGAATCTTTTGTGTTGGAAGGGACCTTTAAAGGTCATCTAGTCCAACCCCCAGATAAATGAAAAATAGTTTTCTTCTCTTTTCTGTATCAGAACCTTGTACTGTAAACAGAGCATGGTTTTGATCTGACCAGGGAAGAGAGTAGTTTTACTGTTGCCTGATTGCTGTTTATGGGACCTAGCCCTCCCTACCACTCTGGTGTCTCATAGACATCTGCTCATAATCACAGCCACATATTTGTGATTTCCCTTTCTGTAAGTTTCAGGGAATTGTCCTTTTCCTGCTGTTCCTTGAATGTAACAATATAAAATGGAATACAGGTACAACCCTCTGACAAGAGCTTGAAATTCAGCCCCCAGAAAAGTTACGTCCTCACTCTAATACAGTAGGAAATTACTTTGCACTCCCAGGCAATGGGAAAGGATGGCTTTGAACATTTACTGCATCATTCTTCAGTGTGGGTCTGCAGTTGTTTCTGTTACGAAACAATCTGAAATCTAAGCAAGGTCAGATACTTCATTTGTACAGAAAGCAGACCAGAACTATATGTAATCGTAGACATAAGCTGATAGATCTTGTAACATTCTCATCTTCATTTGCATTCCTAACTAGGCTGTGAAGACGACCGTCTTCATTTTTGAGATGTCATAGGTACTTAAGGTTAATTTAATATGATGATGTAACTGATCTTTTGGAGATAATGCTTAAACTCAATGGCAATGACTTCAAGGAGGAGAAAGATCTTAAAGAGATTAAATTGTCCACTGGGGAAACAAATATATCCAAACAAGTCACAGAGAAGTTGCAAATTAAAATTTCCCTCTATTTCTCCTTTTCTCTGTATATACATATGTATAAAGCAATGTGTGTAAATGTAATCTCAGGGTGCTACATCATTACCTGACATAAATTATCTCAGCTTCATTGATTTCTGTAAGACTATATACATGTATTATAAAGAGGGACATTAGCTGGTGGTTTATTTTCGTAGAAAGTCTGTCTTCAGTCCATCACACACTCCTACAGTAACTCTTCCGAACTAAATTGCTGGATAATACATATTTCAAGATATCAGTAGAGAAATGTTTTGAAAAGTTCAGTCAGCACCTAGCAAAAAACTAGAACTGAATGTGAGAAATAATGTCAAATATTTTGCCAACCAGAACTTTACACAGTGAGGAAAATGACAATGTGTATCTAATATTTTGAAATATTCAACTGCACGTAGCTTCACTTCCATCTTTGTTCTGAACTATCCAGTGTAGAAAGAAGTGAATATGTTTTATGACTTCCATATAGAGTGCTGCTAGTATTCTTCTTTTATTGCTGCTTCATAGCAATATCAGCTCCCTTTTTAAGTGATATTTCAAAGTGTTTCTCTTTGAGAGGTAATCTCATAGGCTGCAGTGTTTATTTTCCAAGGTATTCTTGTATGCGATTAATCAAGAAAAGACAGAATCTTTATTAACCCCTTTTGCTGGAAAAATAAAATAAAATTAAAATTAAAAAACAAACAAACAAAAAAACCCAAAATTAAATGCACTTCATCTTGGATTATAACACAGAATTCTTCATACAAAGTGTTGCAAATATGTAGTTCAAAGTTTCAAGTCCCAGCTGCATGGTGCATGACTCCAACTCAAACAGAAATCACAAGGAGCCATACAGTACCTTTGAAATGTAACATGCTGTTACCAAGATCTTTGTGGGACACTTTTAGCTAAAGAGAATTTTTGAACAGGATTCCTCCATTGCCTGTTTCTTTGTTTGGATGCATAGACGAAGAGGGAGGGAGATGAGGCAATACTCAGCTGCATTTATATCCCTTTCTGAGTTCTTGCTCTCCCCTCCATATCTGATAACTGTTTTCCAGGCTGACACTGCAACAGTACTGAAACCTGAGGACTTCATTCCAAATCTGACCAGGAAAATGAATTTCTGCCCTCAGAAAATATCAGTATTTAGAATAAGAAATTAAAATTATTTGAGGTTTTTTTTTTCTCCCCCCCCCTCCCGCCCCACCCCAAACTAAAAGACTTTAAGAAATTCTTTTTGGAGAAGGAAAATGGAGGTTTTTGTAGCTTATCAACTTCCTGCCAACTGAACATTCCTGTCAATTTCACCTCCTGACCTCTTGTCAATTTTATTTTCGGCCAGAAGGCAGAAAGTGACTCCGATGAGAATCTTCCAGGCAGGGAGCCAGAGCCAGATGCTGGTCACCTGCTTTCCCTGCCTCTCCAGTTCTCAGCATCCCCACCTGTACCAAGCCTACTTCCAGTTCCCTAATTCCTCACATGAAGGGTCTTTGGCAATCTTGTTTTCTTTTTTTCCATCAATAAAGAAAACGAATCTGACACAATTCCCCTGTGCTCCCTGCAGT